>NJDC01004085.1:224620-241907 GCA_002245475.1 Calephelis virginiensis
ATTTTAATTGTTTTTATAAGTTATATTTCAGTCTAAACAATATTTTTAATAAAGTACATACTTTTTGTGTTATTCGCGAAAAACTACCTGAAAGTACTACTGTTTTGTTAGTTAAAAATTTGAAATTTATGCTAGCAGATAGGTCAATACTTTATAAAAGTCAATACTTTCCGAAGTTTTACTTTCATAAAAAAAAATCTGAAGAATTTTCTTCAAATTGGTCAATTTAACGATTGCAGTGCATCTTAAAAAATGCCCACCCAAAAAAAAGACCTGGTTTTTTTCATTAATCGTTTTGATGTGATTAACTCTTTATGTAAAAGCATCCGACGGCATAAAGTCAGCTGTGTAGTGTGTTTGCAGAAACTTACTTACTACGTGGTAGAGTTTCGCAGCGACTCGCCCGGATTGGTACCACCGCTTTACCTACTCCTGCCACCATAACGTCCAATGCTTTCCGTTGACGTGTTTCGGTTTGGAGGGTTAGGTAGCCAGTAAATTTACTTTACATCCCGGCCTCAGGTTGGCAACGCACCATTACCACCATTGGTGTCTCTAAGCGGCGTGAATTTCTTACCATCAGGAAATTCGTCTGCTTATTTGCCTACCAATATCATGAAAAATACTTAATTTTACGCCATAGAACAAAACTCGCCTAAAGCACGGTGGCGCTTTTTGAATATAACATTACAAATGAAGACGTGCTTTTTGTATTTCACTCATATAAAACGATAAGCTAGAAAAAATCGCAATGTAAATGTAATAAATATTTTCTCATTTATTCTTTTCCCATCGGTGCTTTGTCATATCACACAACGAGGCAAAAACAAATAGCACTAAATATAAATAATTTTTCCTCATTAAAAACATAACTTTAAAATACAATTGGATATGGTAGATGACGTTGTTGTCGGTACGTTGCTAAATTTACATACGAATCCCACCGGGTCAGCTTATATTTGTGCCCATTTTATAAACAATATCTTTTTATTCATATTTGCATTTATTTTTGAATGTGTTAAAACGAATTAATTTCTAATTTTCATTATGTTTTTTATCTCTTTAAATCTTTAACTTGTACAGTACCTATAACTTTTTTTGTAGGTAAATGTAATAAGCACCTGGATTCCGCAAGGACGCAAAAAATATAGCGGTTTAAAAGAAATATATGTTATACGAAGACAGAAAAGATAGAGAATATTGGAAGATCTTTACTGTGTTTAAAACGTTTCTTCAGTCACAGCAGCAGATTAAAAGAACTTGTTTGATATTAATACAATATTTAACAAGCAAATAGGTATTTGCTTGTTAAATAGCTAGGTAGCTGCTATGTAATTTTTAAAAATATTGTAATTTTTTTAATAATAATAATAATAGTGATTTTAATAGTGAAAGAAAGACATAAGCATAATGTTTATAGATTGATTACCAAAAAAAACAATGTCACATTTTTTGTCACAAAATGTTAATTTCATACCTACGTTGTTAACATTTTTTAGTAACCGACTCTAAAACTCGGATGCTTGGAGGATGTTCTCAATTCAAATGTATTGTTTATTTTTTTATTTATTTTATTACTCAGTCAACTACAGACTGATTTTGAAGAATTTTTATAGAAGGTCATGATACCGAGGTGGCTCCATTCATTTATCATGATCCGACTAGTGGTTTTTGAGTTGTAATTCATATTTTTTTATATCGTCAACACAATACAAAAAATGCATTATTAAACTATATACCTAAAAAAACTAACAGGATGTTGATAAAATTTATGTGGGACCATCTCGGATTTTTTTGCAATCTTTAAAAAAAATAATTATTAAATCGCGATGGTATCGAATGAAATATTTAAAGTCCGTTTTTGCACTTTCATTGCGCTTAATTATAAATATGTAATAAGTGGGTACTTAAATTTCATTATATTTATAAATTAATAGATGATTAACCGTCATTTAATTAAACAGCGAACAGCCATTATTCATCAAATAAACCGCAAGATTACAAAACTTATTTAAGTACAAACGTAACAGTTTTTAAAAACATGTTCACAGTACAATTTACTTCACAAAAAATAAATTTAAATAAAATACCTTGTGAATTTGTAAAATCAAATACGTCTCACTTACCTTCATGTGATAACGATTCGCGAACTATACGGATGTCAACTTTGGGACGTATTACTACACGTCCGTCCTAGCTGACGGTCACTGCGCGACTCTTAGTCGACGACAAAAACAATGGCGTCAGAGGTAGAAGCTTCCCCGCCAATCTGTTGCTTCGCGCATGAGCTGTGGCCTGAGTTACTTTATTGTAGCAAAAAATAATACAGGTAATGAAATTTAAATAATTTTAATATTATTAAATTAGTGTTGAATTTATTTGGAATAATTATGTTTTATATATTGCTATTAAGAGTTTAAGCCGGATGTGTTATATGAGCATAGTAGATAAGCTGTTTTGTACTTCGCAGCACAGTATTTTAAGCAAATTAATACATAATAAAAATAAAAATCGGTCCAGTCGAATAGGAGGAGTTCAGTGACAAACAAACGAACACAAGAATTATATATATTAAGATATCCTACTTACTTCATAACACAACAAACATATAATTAACATCATGTCCTTGCTAAAATTCATTAATATTGTTTACATATTATGTACCTAATATTAAGATACAAGTAAATGTATCACATTTTAGGATAAGTTTTACATTTTCATTACTCAAAAGAAGATAATGATCCGGCGTCAGACTTGACTTCTAGAGGTTCCAGGTTCGATCCACGGGACGGGTAACAAATGATAGGTAATATGTATTTATAACTTTCTAATTAAAAAAAAATTGTCAGGGATTAGATTCGCCCGGTTGGCGAAAAGCTTGGCAGCTATACGGTGTGGGAATTCTTCGTGAGTGACTTTTTTATGACATTGGAAGGCAAACAAGCAGACGGAAACCCTTATGGTAAGAAATACACGCAATCTAGAGGCACCAAAGATGGTAATGGTGAGTTTTCTACGTGAGGCAGGGTTTTCAGGAGCAAAAGTAAGTGTACCGGCTACCTTATCTTCCGAGCCGGAACACGTCAACGGCAAGCGCTGTCGTTATGGTGGCAGGAATAGGTAAGGCGGTGGTACCAATCGCTACCAAAATCTACCTTTTTGTATCCTTGTCTACCTCTTCTAAAATATGAACGTGAAGATACAATAAAGATCTTAAAGAATTAATGCAGTGGCGTTGTCCGTTCGTATCGTTCTAATCGTCTGCTAGTCCAGATTTTCCCCATTTGGTCCGGTTTGACCATGAAAAGTAGGCCCTTTGCCTATCGGTCTGGTAGCTTGTTGTTAGTTGTGAGGATCAACCACCTTACCTGTTCCTGCAACCATGAATGTCATGTTCCGGTGTGGATAGCATATTGAATAGCGGTAGATGTTGGGCATCCCGTCCTCAGAACGGCACCTATAATATCTATGGTGTTCATAGGCCACTGTTATCTTTAACCGTCAGAAGAGCCATGTACATTTAGCTATATTATCCTATACAAAGAGGCGAGCATAGGGTAAATTGGTTGTCAGGTTGTCACCAAAAAGGTTACTAGTAATAGTTATAACAACAACAATGACAATATACAAATACCTATCGTGCTAAGCCATGGTTGCCTCTAACCATCATGGAAGCCTTTTGATTTGCCATCTTATTACATCAGCGTCATCAGAGAAGCTTTGGAGGTATCAAATTTAAATTAACTTGAAATACTCTGTGCTGTAGAGTTACACTTGAATCTCAATTTTATGCAAAATGGAATTTGGAATCGGGTTTGTGTCATTTTCAACTCTTGAACACAATACAAGCGAATTATCGCGTCGGGTAACAAAAAGAACGTGGTATTTCAAATTTTCTAATAAAAAAAAATGTTGCTCGGGAAAAAAATAATTAGAAGTTGTATTTTTTCAATTTCTTAAAAATAACGTTGACCGGGATTGGACATGTGCCCGGTTGACGACACGCTTGCCACTTATCAAATTGTGGGACTTCGTGTCTTCGGATGTTTTTGGGTGCCCTGGTTGTGCCTTTGCCTACGCCTTCCGGGATATGGACGTGAAGATACTTTAACTGAAACTAAAATTTCAAACAAAATAATCAATCTGACATAATAATTTATTGTAAGTATATTCAGATAAGTAACTATAATATTTAAAAGATTCGCTAATTTAATGTTCAAGAGTACAAAACGACACAAACCTGAAGCCAAATTTCAATTTGCATGAAATCGAGATTCAATAGTAACCATACTGCACGCTTGGAGAAATTTGAAATAAAAATCTTTTATGCGTGCAACGCTATATTAAATAAAATATTTCAACACGAAAATTTAAGTTATAACGATTTTCTAGTAACAATAGTGTCTGAAACTAAAACTTCCCGCCAAACGAGTCTCGTGTTAGACATTTTGGAAAAACTAAATGTATATTCGTTTCGTGCAGCAAGTCTCCTGAGTGCAACCATTGTGCATATGTCAGATAGTTTTTACTATATTCTCAAAGTTTCTTCTATATAAAATCTTCAAAAATGGTAAACGTAATAATTAAACTTAATCATACAGACAAGGAATTTTGAAATAGCAACATAAAGTGACCAAAAGCTAGAAAATAATTTTTTTGCCGTTTTAAAAAACAAAGTTTTTTAATTTATTTTTTATGATAATAAGAGGCAAACAAGCAGACGGATTTCCTGATGGTAAGAAATTCACGCCGCCTAGAGACACTAAAGTTGGCAATGGTGCGTTGCCAATCTGAGGCCGGGATGTTAGGCCTCGAGCAAAAGTAAGTTTACCGGCTACCTTGCCCTCCGAACCTCCGGCAGGAATAGCGGCAGGAAGGAGTCGCTGCAAGACTCTACCACCTAGTTTCTCTTTTGTGTCTGTAAAAACTCTTAGTGAATAAAAAATATGCAGCAGTAAATATGTAGGCGTTTTTTTGAAGTGAAAATTTCTAAGTGTCGTTATGGTTTTTTTGTAATGGATAAAAAATATCAAACTCTCGTCATGACACGTGACCTGATCGAAAATTCGTAAGACGGAGGGAGAGTCCAACCTATCAAAAAGAAAGGTGCAAGGACTTCGCGGAACGCGTCATGGTTATTTTTTTTGTTCTCGAACAAAATCAATTAAACGGATACTGTATTTTACCACATACCTAGTAGTAGATATTTTTGTCCTGATAAAGCAATTCTTGCAAAATTATTCCCTAAGCATTCCAAAATATCAAAAATGCATAACTTTCGTATTTAAGTTTTCACTTCTGCTGGTACTCTCGGAGTTTAACCGGAGTTTTAATTTGAACAACTGTCTATCACCCAAACGCGCATTATGTAAAGTCAATTAAGTCTAAGTATCGTGTAATTACAATTTCTTTACTTCATTCTATAAAAACTTAGCATCAGAAAGTTTATGCACGTACTAAAATAGAAATGTTCTAAGTACCTAGTTTAAGTAACAAAGCGGATTTTTTTTTACTTATATATTATCAATATGATATGATAAATTAAAATAAATAAAATTTATGTTTTATATATACTTATTTATCATTGGTTACATACACGGTTGGCTCACCTCACATTGTGGTCTTAGTGTCTTCGGCTAGTCATGTGTGCCCCGATTGTGCCTTTGCCTACCTACCTCTTCGGGAATACGGTAGTGAAGACATTTAACTTTTACTTTTTTACTTAATATTGTTATATTTTACTTATATATGTTTTTATTATTATTATCATATTTTACTATTTTATGACAACAAAAAAAAACATATTTTAACCTATACATAGTCATAAGACTAGTCGTAAGACGGCGCAGGGCGCTTGTGCGAATGTTCGTGTTGTCATGTTTGTGTACGATAGCGCAATAAATGAATATTGTATTCTACCACATAAATGATAGTACTTTCATACTGATAATTAAAACAATTCGTGCAATATTATTCCCTAACCGTTCCGAAACATCAAAAATGCACGACGTTAATATTCAAGTTTTCACTGCTGCCGGCACTCCCATTAGAAGTTTTTTACCCGTTCCAAAAAAAGTGTACAACGCCGCTAAAGAAGTTTTCACTTCAATAATGTTTCGTTCCCATCACTAACCTTGAGTAAACATTACAGCGAGTCTGCGAAGTCGCGGCAACCAATAGTTTAAAATAAACATTTTGGAAATTATAGCGCCATTCCATGGTAAATTTTTATTCAACTAATGATATGCCAATGTGGTCGAGCGGTCCGGCGGCGAACTTGACTTCTTGAGGTCCCGAGTTCAATCCCCGGGTCGGGCCAAAAAAGAAAATGTGGTATTTCCAATTTCCTAATAAAATTAACGTTGCCCGGGATTGGATATGTGCCCGGCTGGCGATAGGCTTGCCACCTATCAAATTGTGGGACTTAGTGTCTTCGGCTAGACGTGGATGCCCTGGTTGTGCCTCTGCCTAACTTTTCGGAGATATGGGCGTGAAAATATTTTTTACTCATAAAGAAAGTCAAACCCAGTCTCTAGTATTTGTAGAAATTAATTTTCATGTTCTTGCACAAAATGTCTTTATGTGTAAAATACATACATTATTCTTAGAGGGGACCAAGTTCATTTTACTTCATCTAAGGCTGTGGTTTCCCAATCAAGCTTAAACTATAGCGGACAATTTAACATTTTGCTGTACATATACATATTTAATAATTCCATTACTAGCTGCTCCGGCGAACTTCATTCAACCTGTTCAGTTTATATGGAAAAATTGAAAAAAAAATCCTAGTTTTTTTGTAGTCGAATGAAATAAAAAGTATCATGTGTTCGTCTTCTGGTTCTAAGCTTCCTCGCTGTACATTTTCAGCTAAATCGATTCTGCTCTTCTTGAGGTATAAATAGTAAAACTAACACGACTTTCGTTCACATATTTGTTTATTTTGCCGGAACAGCTAGTATATAACGTATCGGAAACGCAGCTTGTTTTCGGTACATTAAGTTCTAGGTGCTTTAAAAATACCTTACTCAAAAGTAACCGAATATTTCGATACTGCATGATATCCTTGAAACTGATTTTGGTTGTCAAAAACAAATCACCGCTAAACTACTTGCCTTTTTTCCTGTTTTTCTTACGAGTAAAATACTCTGTTGACTCAAGTCAGTAGTTGTACACTCTTAAGTATTTTATAGCTTTTCTAGGAGACCAAAGCTTAAGATAAATACAATTCCAGTAAATAATGCAAAGAGCTCGTCGTCACTGGAGTGGATATTAATTAAGACGACCTTTGCCTTAAGATTTGATAAAGTTTTCTCGTAGTGACAAGGATCTGTTTGTTAGGTTAAGGGTTGGTTGATCAAATGATGGGTGGAAATTTCCAATTTCAAAAAACGTTGACAGAACTCTATCACCTTTTAAGGTTGAATTCAAATTTTTCTTGTCTTTTTGAAGTGATAACGTCTTATAATTCGATGGAGCCGGCTGCACGCACAAAAAAACATGACTCATGGCGTTACCTCGCTCTGAGGCGTGCCATTTAAGGCTTGAAGTGCAAGCGAGAGCGCGGAATGAGCGACAAAGAGGCACAATCGGCCTCCGTTCTTATGACGTTGTCACGTTCTACTATCGTCAGTAAACCGACTTTACAGACAACCGCTATTTTTTTATGAAATTGATTTCCAATTTCTTTCCAAGACAGATTAACCCAGTTGTTGGTCCTGGTGCTCTAAATAGATTAAGCAATCTGTTTGTAAGAGGAGAGCTTAGGTTATAATTTTATCTATTTGAATTCTATTTTGAACTATTTGATATTTTGAATTAGTATTATTTTATTACCATTTTAATTTTGTTATTTTTTTAACCTCTTGTTTGGAACACTCCAAATAGAAACTACCTCCTGTTGTCGTACCGGAAGCCGAAAATTAACAGATAGGGGTTAGATAAGGCAATTATTTGAAAAAAGAGGGCATTTCTTTTAATCTTATTGGAATTATCAATCAAAAAATCAATTCCATTTATTTATTTATTCATATCATATCATTATAATTCTTAAATAACTTTTTGAAATTTTAATGAAAATATTTAAGGGTCTATGTAAACTGAAAACAAATGAATTTTATTTTTTATTTTATTTATTAATGAGTAGGTAGTCTCTAACAAAACCAATGATGTTAGATTGCTATGTAGCAACTTACCAATTTATTTACCCGGGTTTACCGCCTTTCCTATTTCTGCCACCACAATGACTGCCTCACGTTCCGGTTCGGAAAGTAGGGTCTGGTACAATTGCACTATAGGCCTAATATATCGGCCTCAAGAAAGCGATGCATCTGTAACATCTATGGTATCTACAGGCCACGGTTGCCTTATACCATCAAAATCGATTGCTTATTAGTTGACCTCTCGCATAAAAAAGTAGATACCCAAAAATATGCATTACTAATTAAAACTTCAAAACCACTTGTCAGATTTTGATTAAATGCAACTCGTACTTTAAAGCAACTGGATGTATTTGCGCTCGCTCTATAATATAATTGTTTACTCTATTATCGTAACGCATGTGAGATATTTGTGTTTTTGGAATTATCTCGGTATTGTGACCTACGTTTCAAAAAACTAATAATCAAACTCCGTTCATTGTTAGAGGAGTAATCTCATAACAAACATACAAAGAAACATACTGACGAATAAATAACCTCCTCTTATTTAAAACCCTAGACGACTAACCTTTGTCGATTCGACGAACACGGACCAGTAATATCGCTATCTCTTATCGGCGCGTGTGACGACCATAACAGCGTTCCTTGTCAACACAGTGTTTGCCGAGCTCTTTCGGGAGGCGCTCGCGTCCGGCGGGTAAGTACAATTGTTTTCGAGACTTTACAATTTTGTTCGTCGTTTCGACGAATGGTTAGGGTTTGTGTATAATTTTGCATCAAATGTTTCTGTGTTTTTTGCAGTTTCCAACATGACTTCAAGACAATCACTGCCTGATGGTCAAATACTCCGTTTGTTATTAGAAGAGGAAGATGTTAGTGATTTGTAGGACTTATTAGATACTAGCGAAACTGAGGATAATTTGGAGGTGGACGCTGTTGAAAGTGATTATCTGACAGACAGTGTATGATGGGCCCATCACACTTCTCTGATACAAACTCAAGACATCAAAAATGGTTTATATGCTTTCTTCTTGTGACGAGTAGGCCTCAGTCAATCCGGAAACAAAAAAACCTCGTATGATTGTGTTTTGTAATAAAACAAAAGGTAGCATTGATACCTTCGACCAAATGTGCTCCGTAATGTCTTGCAGCAGAAAAACCAAAAGATGACCAATATGCGTATTTTATGGAATGATGAATATATCATGTATCAGCAGTTACATAATTTACTGTCATAATGCGTCTGTACAATGTCAAAGATTGATTAGTCGCCGTGACTTCACGAAGAAACTTAAACAGGAACAGGAACCATCCCTGAAACTCAGACTGGAAATTCGTACTATGCCAATGCATATTAAGAACAAGATCTCGGATATTTTAGGATTCAGGCATGATGAAAGTCTACCACAATCGAGCAGTAACTTGCAAGCTGTGGCTTCTGCTAGTGTTTCTAATGCACCAAATAATAAAAAAAGAAAAAATAAATAATAAAAAAGAGCTGTGCCCTCTGCTCATACGCTAAAAGACGCATGACTAAGTCATCATGCGCTAAATGTAGTGTAGCGATATGTGGGAAAGATAAAATTGATTTTTGTACAAAATGCCCTTAAGTATTTTTTTTATTTTTCATGTTTCATAGAAGTTTATAGTGTTAATATTTTAAGTTTGCCAAAGAAGAAAATGCTACATTTTGATATTTTTTTTTAATATTTTTTAAAAATAAGTTGTCGCCAGTGATCTCATATAAACAGGCGCTTTCGCAAATATGTGATCAAATAAATATAATTTGTTATAATACATGAAACAATTGCTTTATTTAGTAGAATAATAATAAAACTACGGATATATGCGAAACACATCACAAAAAACATTATTCTTGCTTGAAATTAAAACATCCGAAAAAATACTCGTCGAATCGACGAATGGTTAGGTTATATGGAGGGCAAGTAAAGGTTAGGCGTCTAGGGTTAAAGACGATTAAAATCAACTGCAGTTGTTCACCAGGTCTCAAAGCTGAAAGGTGTGGAATTTAAGGTATTCTTAATTTCGCGGAAATAGTTTAGGTAATAAGGTTGGCAGTAATTCGATTTCCGAGTTTCCCTTAAAATGGAAAAGCATCAAAATTAGTGAGCCAATGGTAAATTTAATATTTGCTGACAATATTTTAATCTGTCACATCACTGAATCAGGTAATATGTCACATGGCAACATTTTTAATGCACTTCTGTTAGGTAGTTTGTTTGTGATAAAGCTGGTAGAGTAATAAAGGTTTCTATTTATAAAATGATTCATTTTAACCCGTAACAATGATTATAGTGGGTGTTTTTATAACGAAGGCGAACAAGATGGCGGATTTTTGTATGATATGGAATATACTTTGACAATCTGAGTATACGTATTTCTTAAGCGAAAACATAAGAGTGGTTAATGTTGATGTGACTGACTGACGGCTGACGAGCAATAATACATCTGACTGACAGCACAATTTGAATTGTCCAGCTATACAAATACTAAATCATTCCATTAACTGACTACGGGGTCATTACATCTCATTACTAGCTACTCCGGCAACCTTCGTTCCACCCGTCCAGTTTGTACAGGAAAAAATTAAAATGATGATTTTCTGGCTTCCCCATAGTCGAACGGGATATAAAATATCCTGTTTATTCTATATCCGGTTCTAAGCTACCTCACTGCCAATTTTCAACCTAACCGATTCAGCCGTTCTTGAGTAATAAATAGTGTAACTAACAGCATTTTCTTTTATATACTTAGATATAAACTAGCCAACCCAGCAAGCTTCGTATCGCTTGACACTAACAGCTACAAGGTACATACTATTTGATGCTCCAATATTAGTGCAGTCTGGCGGATCTAATGAAAAATAGTCAAAAGTCAACAAATACTTAGAAAAAAAATAATTAAAACAATTTTCAGTGGACCAAATTGTAAATCTAAACCATTGTCGAATCCCCATAAAACACAAGAAAAATTTCATCAAAATCGCTCCAGTCTTTTAGGAGGAGATCAGTGACGTACACACGTACACAAGTAAATATATATAAAGACTAGCTGACCCAGCAAACTTCGCATCGCTTTACATTAATGCTTCGATAGTAGCGCAGTCTGTCGGATCCAATGCGAAACATTCAAAAATCAACGACTACTTACAAATAAAAAACAAATAAAAATCATTTTTCAGAGGAGCAAATTGTGAATCTAAACCATTCTCGAATCCCCTTGAACACACACAAAAAAAATATCAAAATCGCTCCAGTCGTCTAGGAGGAGTTCAGCGACAACCACATGAACACAAGAATCGATAAAGATAAGATAGAGATATAGATGTAGCTATTAAATATAGATACATCACTAGAGATATTAAATAATTTAGCGGCATGTGAGATATCGAGTTTCCCGACGTTAGCGACGTGGAAGATTAAAATCTACCAGCAAAGATATCAAATTTACCACCGGCTCACTAACTTTCATGCTATTTTAATGCCTTTCAGGGAAACTCAGAAATTCACTCACTACCAACATTACGGAAACTATTAATATTATAATACTATTAATATACAAAACTTTTAATTGAAACAGGTTTCAATACGGACTATTTTTCTTAAACGAGGAACTATATAAAATACTAGCTGACCCAGTAAACTTCGTATCGCTTGTCATTAATGCTTCAATAGCAGCGCAGTCTGTCGCATCCGATGTGAAACATTCCAAAATCAACAACTGCTTATTTTTAAAAAAATAATTAAAAAACCATTTTCCAGGAGACCAGATTGTGAATCTAAACCATTCTCGGATTCCCTTGAATACACAAAAAAATTCAATAAAATTTCGTCCGGTCGTCTAGAAGGAGTTCAGTGACAAACACACAAACACAATAAGAATGTAGAAATATTTTTTTTAGTTAATTTCTGGGCCAGCTAAGACATTTAGGCCATGCTGCCAAGTCTTCCGTATTATTTTTTTAAAGTCATAAGTCATTTCAGATTTTAAGTCATAAGTCATGTCAGGGTTTTGAGTAAAGCAGTGACATCGTTACTCAAGCTCATTCAGTGAGATTTGGCGGAAGCGAGGAAATACGGATAACTGTTTCTTCATAAGCATTTCACTTGTGCACTTTATCTAAGCAAAATTAAACTGAATTTCACCTAAATTAATTTTCCTCATCATTTACGCAAAATTAAATAATTACGAAAAAAATACGACAATCTTCTTTCACGATATTTTTTTTAAATATTATTTGAATATTTCAAAAAAAATGTTTGACACTGTGACTGAAAGATATTTACTTGAAAGCATAGAAAGTTTAATTAATGGATATTAAGAAACATGAATGAACTTGGTAGGTATTAGATAAAAATAACTTGCTGTACCGGCGAACTTCATTTCATTCAGTTTGTATAGGATAAAATAAAATATTATTTTTCTTAGCTTTCTCGCTGTCGAGCGGGATGAGCCTCCAATGTTTCCTGTTTCAAAGCTACCTTCCTATAATCAATTTTCGTCTAAATAGGTTCAGCTGTTCTGGAGATTTTAATAATGTAAGTAACCCGACTTTTTTATACATATATACAAATATCATAACAACACTGTTCTCGTGTCTCGTCTCGGTGTACTCGCAGTTATACGATGTAGATATGAAAACCATACAATTGATGTTTAAAAATATTGTGTCTACAAAAACTATACAAGTACTTCCAAATAAACTTAATCACCTTTATGTTTTTTAAGATATTTAAACAAACAAGCAGACGGATTTCCTGATAGCAATGGACACCAAAGGTAGTTCTGGTACGTTGCCAACCTGAAATCGTGATGTTAGGCCTCGAGCAAAAGTAAGTTTATTGACTACCTTGTATTCCGAACCGAAATACGTCAACGGCTAGCGCTGAAGTTATGGCATGAATAAGCAATACGGTGGTACCAATCCAGGCGAGACGCTGCGAAACTCTACCACCTAGGTAAATGTCACGGTGTTAGTGACAGTTAGTCTATACTCACCTTTTACGAGGTGCCTGGCAGGAATACCTATGGCCTGTTCTACAATGGAGCTCCTAGCCAACATGGGTGAAAATACTTTATATTAAACTTTAAATTAAAGTGTCTTTACGCCCATATCCCCGAAGGGTCGGCAGAGGCACAACCAGGGCACCCACGACTAGTCGAAGACACTAAGTCCCACATTGCGATTGGTGGCAAGCCTATTTATTATAAGAGGAAAAGACTAACCTTCTTTCTAGAAGAAAAGCTTTCATCCCTTCCAGCCTTTCGTTTCTTTTCAGTACTTTGGGGGCTGATTTTTAAAGAAATGGTCTATGTTTAATTTTGAGTCTTATTTATATACATATAAAAAAAGTATCTTCAAGCCCATACCTCAGAAGAGGTAGGTAAAGGTAAACCCAAGGCACCCACGACTAGGCGAAGACACTAAGTCTCACAATGTAACAGGTGGTAACTCTATCGCCATCAATACATATACATATACATATCCAATTCCATATTTTTATAAGAAAATTAAAAAATACATTTTCTTCCTTTTGCCCGACCCGGGATCATTATTTAAGTATATCAATTTATATCCAACTTAATCCAGCTATTTAAATTGTAACAGACAGACAGACTTTATATGGGTAAGTATTTTTGAAGTTATACTTCTTTTGGCTCGATTGAGAAAAATGACGAGAGTGAATTTTTACGATGCGCGCGCACACCGACAGATAAATGTGACAGTCTGAAGTTAGTTGCTACCGACAGAAAAAACTTGCGAACCTTTTTATTTGGAATTTTTGGATTGTTACGCTAAAGAAGTATAACTTCTAACGTGCGTACATGAGTACACACACTCTTTTTTATATAAGTATGGATAACCTTCACAACCACGAGCATCAGTTGCAAATTCTGCATCAGTATGTCCAATAGACTAATACGTATAGTTTCCTATTCCAATGCAAACTGTACGCCAACGCAAAGTGAATACGAAACACACTCCTAAATTTTCATTTTCCACCGTTTGAATAACTTTATACCGGATTAATGTTTTACCTGAATCCGGTATTCTGTTTATAATCTGGCTCAGATTGAAACATTTAGGAGTGAAGAGAAACTTTCGATATTAAGGTTAACAGATGTGAACATAGGTCGAATAACCTAATACCGTATTTATAGGATAGTTTTAGTAATATAATAAATATAATCGCCTCTGGGGTCTAGCGGTTCAGTTGTTGGACTTGACTGCGTGAGATTCGAATCCCGGGACCTTACAAAAATAAAATTGGGTTTTCTAATTTTCTAATAAAAAAAACGTTGCTCGGGATTGGATATGTGCCCGGTTGGCGATACACCTATCACATTGTGGGACTTAGTATCTTCAGCTATCGAAGGTACCCTGGTTGTGCCTCTGCCTACCTCTTCGGGGATATGGGTGTGAAGATACTTTTTTTTATTAGTAATATCTAACTGATGTTTACGTATAAGTTTATGACTTTATTAATTATTCAATGATTTCGCGCGATTTCGTCAGAGTAGAATAGTTTGCAATTACGATTTTCATACAAGTTATATCCTCTACTATAATGTGGCACACAGTATAAAAAGACTAAATAACTTGAAGTCTGGAATGCAGAAAAACATTGGAATGTACAAGCCATCTTAAACTGTTAAAACTTCTTAAATTTTTCCCCGTATTGGTCCAGACTCCTTTGCAGAATAGACCATAGCCTTCCTGCCCGGCAGCTTGTAAAAGGTGAGCATAAGCTTACCGTCACTAGCAGCATGACATCAGACTAGGTGGTAGAGTTTCGCAGCGACTCGCTCTTTCAAGGCCTAGCAGGGCCTCAGGTTGGCAAGACACCATTTTTTCACTAGGCGTTGTGAATTTCTTACTATCAGGAAATCCGTCTGCTTTTTTGCCTTTGAATATACAAAAGTGTCTGTGTTTCCTGATCTGGATTTTTGTTATATTTACTATGATATCTATTTAAGTACTTCTATGTATTGGTATCACTATATATATAATACAGCTATATCTTGCTTACATTAGGATGTATTCAAGTTTAATCTGCTCAGGGATATTTAGCCATTTATGTATATTATTTATATATTTATGTGTGTCATTGTTTATTTTGTTAAATATTGTGCAAAAAATTTCAAAATCCATTCAATATTAATTATTTGTCTGTGCAACGCAAAAGCTGTCTAGTAGAAATCCTTTACTAGGAGGTCTTTGCGTATCAACAAATATGAGTGGTCACCCAGTGGTCAAAATTCGACCATAATACATTTTAATTACTAAGGTTCTATATGGTTCTATTGTCTATATCTTTTTGAAAACTATAGGTAAATAATTTAGGTACAACGTATATTTATTTATAAGTAAAGACGTATAACTTATGCAGGGAAGGATTTAAGGAAGGCCAACCGGGGGAAGACCACGCGGGGCCCCGACACTAGAGACTCCGTAAAACTATTTTTTAAATAAAAACTAGTAAACACTAATAAACATCTACTATTTTTTTTTTTAGTGTTTTACCTTTGTCCACAGTATTTTGTACAAACCAAATTAATGTTATTAAATGAAAATTCGATAAAAAAACAATAGGGGCAACGGCGTCTCCATTCCTTTGTTGCCCCAGAGGCTTCCCGATCTCCAATTTCAGCACTGTACTAATGCTATAAACTAACAATATATTAGTTTATCTCAACAGTTAAATGTCTAAAAAAATCATTTTACTGTAAACATAAGTAAACTCTGAAACGGTATCATATATTTGTCAGTTTCAAGTTTAAAAATATATAAAGAGACAAACTATGTGCCATGGTTACCCAAGGGATAATTCAGTTGCTACAAAACCTTAACGAGACAAAGGAAAATAATGCAGCTTACGTCAGTCACTCGAGATTTCCCTCGGCATTTTATCACGTGTATCACGTAGTGTGATAATATTTCAGAGTGCACGAAATAAAAACATGAAAATTTCAGCATGTTTTTTTTTGAAATTACACGCATTTGTACGTATCAAATTCAACAAAATATAGTTATCATTTTTTGGTAGTGGAACACCATACGGCTCTTCGGTACGAGATAGCTTGGCGTATAACCAAAGATGCTACAGGTGCGTCGCTATTCTGTGGCCGGGATTTTAGGACAAAGACCACAGAGGCAATCGTGTGTTTGACTTTTAACATTTTTGATATACCACAGAGGCGATGCTATTAAAACTACAGTCTTGTCATTAATATTCTGTTCTAATGTAACTTAATTAGGTACAAATTGTACTAACATCATATTATTATCCCATTTCACATTCAACTGAAACGACAAAAATATCTTTTCACGTATAGAAGCTTGAAATCATATTACAGGTACTACTATACTAATTATGCGCTTCGGGCTTAACACTTTTTACTATTTTAACACTTTATATACATACACTATACTTTTATTTTTAAATTAGCTGACCTAATCCAAATTTAAGCGAAATGATTAATTATCGGTAATAACAACAACAACAACTCTATATAGATGTTTAAAATACATTCGGATTTCCGAAGCTTGAGAAACATATCCGAAGCGCATAATTTAAATAGAACTACCGTACTCTGTTATTGGTAATAATTCTATTGCCAAATTATGGAAAACATATATATATATATATTGCGCCTAATGATGAAAATTATGTATCATATAGGAGACAGAAAATTATGTTAACATATTTTTGTTCAAGCACTTGTCCAGTTCTATGTATAACTTTTTTATTATTATTTTTTAACGTTGTTATTATAGAATATAGTCTTGCATACGAGTATTATTTTTGTCACCCCGTTTCATCGCCTTCTAAGATTTTGGTTTTGAAATAGATTCTATTTTTTTATTGTATAGTTTATTCATAAAAAAAAAATTTGCAGGTGGACTTAAAAAACTGTATGTGTGTGTGGGGGGGGGGGAGTAGGTGTCTGAGTGTGTGTGTGTGTGCGTGTTATAAAATTAAATAAATTTATTCAATTTAATATAAAAATATTAAAAAGTAATCTATTAACTTCATTGATTAGTATTTATCTATTAGTAAGTTTTCGTTTAATTTATCTATGAGTAGCTCCGTATCTGTTATAATCAT
>NJDC01004085.1:241967-261264 GCA_002245475.1 Calephelis virginiensis
TTTGAATTGAACGTTCATAAAAGTAAATATTACAATTTATGGCAATTAATATTTGAAATGCACTATTATTTAAGCCTTAACTCCCTTATATTAAAATTTGGCCGGTCATTTGAAAGTAACCCTGTATAGCTGACTTGACGGTTTTTTTATGATATTGGATGGCAAACACGCAGACGGATTTCTTGTTGGTAAGAAAATGACGCCGCCTAGAGACACCAAAGGTGTTAATGGTGCGTTGCAAAGCTGAGGCGAGGTGTTGAGCCTCGAGCAAAAGTAAGGTAACCGACTACGTAAAACGTCATGACGTTATGGCGGCAGGAATAGGTAAGGAGGTGGCGCCAATCCGGGTGAGTCGCTGCGAAAATTTACCACCTAGTCAGATGTCACGGTGTTAGTGGCGATAAGCCTATGGTCACCTTTTACGAGCTGCCTGAGAGGAAGACAGGTGGGGTATTCTGCAAAGCAGCCCGGACTACAGTTTTATAACATATACATAATAATGTTTTCGTTTAATAAAAACTTTTTAAAGATTTGCCTTACAAAAACTTAAAAATTCGACTGGGATCCTGCAGTCAGTCAGGAAAGTCAACAAACTAAAAGATTTTTTTTTATATTTGGTGTACTGCCCTATTTGATAGTGAACTTAGGACACTGACACAAATATAATGCGAAAGTTAAGTTTGTTAGATAATAATGTCTGGATTTAAAATATACGTGCAGTAAGCCGACTACAGTAAAAATTTAAAAAAAAAAAACAAATTTGAACGCTGTGCTAGTACATTTAATTAACAAATTAAAAAAATAAGAGAAACAACAATTTATTCACAACATTTATAGTTTCCAAAATATATTATTTATTTTTATAGTTTAGCCAACCGGTTTCGCTACTCAAGCATCGCCATCTACAACAACTTGGCTAGAATGGAATTCCACCAATCAGAGACGATAAGAAGTATAGAAACGAAGAAAAACAACTTTTAAACCTTTATTCCCGAGCCATTCCCGGCAGCAGATTTGAATAGTGCTATCCAAGAAGTATCAAATAAGTTAAAATGCGAAAGGGCATGCTCCGCTGGTTCGGTCATGTGGAAAGAATGACAGATGAAAGATTGACAAAGCAGATATACAATGCGAATGTGGATGGATGTAGGTACCCGGGGAGACCAAGGCTGACATTTCACGATCAGATCAATCGGATATTATCCGAGGGTGGTGTCAAGAGTCTCCGAAACCGGCGTGTTTGTATGAAAAGGGTTATGAATGTGAAGGAAGCAAGACAGGTTTGTCAGGATCGTGGGGTATGGCACTCGATACTCTCTGCCTACCCCGTAAGGGACTTGGCGTGAAGATATGTATGTATGTATCAAATAAGGCCAAACACGATAAGATATTGTAAGTAATTTTAGGAGTTCCCATGACCACCTTCCGCTTCCATAGTCATATCAGCTACACTAAACCATAGCATTCCATTTTTATTATACATGAGTTTGTATGACAAACGCTCAATTGTATGAAGACAGTTTTAAAATTAAGTGGCAAAATTAAATTCTGAATAACGTACTTACATTGCAAGATAAGTAAAAGCTTGTCATAAAAAGAGCCTTTACCATGAGCTTGTATAGATTATCTTCAGTAAGTTACGTGACGAAATGTAATGCTGACTCCACACAATGGACCATGATGGCTCATGACAGATTTACAGAGATAGTAGCGAGTATAGTAAACTTGACAAGCCGTACACTCATGGTAAGGGCTCAGAGCCTTTACCATCTGTCGGAGTCGGCATAGTTTATGTTCAGTAATTGACATATCGAAATCTGAAAATTTGGTGACCTTAGTTACCAATACAGACGCTGTTCAAA
The DNA here is from genome assembly GCA_002245475.1 of Calephelis virginiensis. NCBI lineage: Eukaryota > Metazoa > Arthropoda > Insecta > Lepidoptera > Riodinidae > Calephelis > Calephelis virginiensis. Next base: position 243,830 of record NJDC01004085.1, read on the forward strand.
GTTTTCATAACAAATAATAATCTATATATTAGTTATGCCAAAACTTTGGACCCCTTTTTACGAAAATTGGGCGGACGCATGACCATAAAATTTGGCACACTTGTAGTTTATGTGTAGGAAAAGTGCAGAACGCTATTATTTTTCAATAATAATGCTTATTGTGAAGATGAAATGAAAATGAAGGTGAAATGAAGATGGCGTTCTTATCAACAAGATATTAAAATTGATTATGGTCGAATTTCGACCAATGGGCGACCACTAGTAATAATAAATATCCCTGTACAAGTTACACAAATTGAATCTAACCCTTAAGCAAATCATACATGCCTAAATATTGTCTCTAAGTTGTTTCCTAAAAAATTGTTTATAAAACGAGAAAATTTAAAAATTAGAAATGGTGTCCGAAGCCCATTATACAAAAATATAGTATTGAAAAATAAACGACAAAAAGAAAGTACCAGATATTCCACTAAAGAGACGTATTTGATATATTATTTACGACGAATCTTAAGAAGTAACATTACGTTCTTTAAATTCTTTACCTATATTATTTTACAAGATCGTTATGTCAGTGCTTGACCCTACCAAACCCCGGATAAGGTAACCAGTTAACCTTTTAGATGTCAAAATATGAATCTGAGTTTGACACGCATCCTTGACTGTCTTCTTGGAGAAGGGGTAACTAAATACGCCTAACGCCACTAACCAATTGGACTCGCTTTCCAGCTGGGGCAACATTTGTATGAGTTACATCTAGATATTTGTACCTCTGGGTCTGAGTGTTCTTTAAATATATTCCTATACTAGCTGTTACCCACGGCTTTACTCAAGAGGCAGTTAGTGTGTTACTGATTAATTTAGAATATTATTTTTATTAAAGACTTCTTTGTATACCACATTAATAAGAACTTTCATACAAATTTTCAACCCACATTTTGCCCCCTTAAGGGTAGAATTTCCAAAAAGGCTTAAATACGTATATGCTCATTTTAAACAAATGTCCCAAAAATAAAAATTTATGTTTCTAACTCCAAAAATGAAAGGATTCCATACAAACTTCAACCTTTATTTCACCCCCTTGGGATGGAATTTCCAAAATTTCATCCTTATTGGGTGTATAATTAATAGAACGACCCTAGTCGTCAAATTTCATGACTGTAATTCTAACAGTTTTTTGCTCGGCGATGATAAATCAGTCAGTCAGAACATGTCGTTTTATAAGTATAGATTAATTAAAGTATTTCTATAATTATAATAATACCAGGTGTTGGACTTGACTGCATGAGGTCTGGGGTTCGATTTCCGTGCAACAAATTTGGTTTTTACAATTTTCTTATAAAAAAGACGTTGCTTGGAATTAGATACGTGCCCGGTTGGCGATACACTTACCCCCTATCACATTGTGGGCCTTAGTGACTTTGGCTAGTCGTGGGTGTCCTCGTTGTGCCTCTGACTACCTGTTCAGGGAGACTAATTCATTGTATACATAGTATTGGTATCGTTGACTTTGTAGACGTTGAAAACGCAATTAAAAAGGCTCATGTGTGGACAAAGATTATGATGTCTTTTGCTTTTTCGAATATGATTTGGTTGAATTCAAGTTGTATCTTAGAAATTTCACGTAAGATGCTGAAAGCGCTAAAAATAGCACAATAATAATATATCTTACATGCGACAAAAGCGCTTAAAACTATTATTAACCGTTTGTTAATATTAACAATACAATCGATAACAATAATTGAGTCTATTTGAGGCTCAATCATTGTGCGGTTTGAGGACTAAACTGCTCTGAATAACTAATACATTGATCCACATTATTCGATTACACCAATAATATTCAATTTACTGGCAAAATACTAATCGAATAATTTTGATTCCTGAGCTATTTGCTCAGTTTCATTGTTGTCATTTATGTGGTATGTGTCATTTTTGAACGACCAATAATTCACCAACCAGTTTTATTGGTGTTGATAAATATTAAAGCTTGCTTTAAATGTACCACATTTTTTATGATATTGGAAGGCAACCAAGCAAGCAGATTTCCTGATGATAAGAAATTCTCGCCGTCTAGAGACACCAAAGGTGGTAATGATGCGTTGCCAACCTGAGGCCGGGATGTTGGGCTCCGAGCAAAAGTATGTTTACCGTAGCCGGTCCTTCGAACCGGAACACGTCAAAAGCAAGCACTGACGTTATGATGACTGGAATAGGTAAGGCGATAGTACCAATCCGAGCGAGTCGCAACGAAATTCTTCCACCTAATCCAATGCCACGGTGTTAGTGACAGTAATCCTATGCGGCGAGCATTTTACGAGGTGACGGTCAGGAAGACAGATGGTCTTTTCTGTAAAGGAGCTCGGACCAAGACGGGGAATATATAATAGAATAGTTTAAATAAACATACTTATTTAAAATGCTGCCTACAACACTTTGTCTTAATATATTACATTATATACCTCCTATGTAATGCGGAAAAGTAAAAATGTTATTTCACTTAGTGCCAAAGATGAAAGGTATGCGCCATAACTCACTGAGACGCCATGGCGACGTAGCCAGTGACGTCGCCAACTAGTTCGTATTGAGATGTATGACGGCTAACGCACTTGGCGACCGAAAGGCGACGCTTTGGCGACGCAGGAACGCTATAACTAGCCATGGTAACGTCGCTGGCCACGTCGCAATGGCGTGCCGGTGAGCTATGGCCCTATAAATTAGAAACATTACAACCGTATAACTAAAAGTTCTTAAATACACACGTTTGTTTGTAGTTAGCACTTGTACTTATCCACAATATACTTTATTTAACACTTTCTGCTACTTTCTAGCCAACCGGTTTCACTTTTTACAGCATCATCAGGGCCTTTAAGCTTAAAGCGTTAAGAAGGATTGAGAGCCTCGTCGGTCAAGCGGTTGGTGTTTATTACCGCCTTACTCTATCACCAACTGCAATACTCCGGTTTGGATTCCCGACGGGGGCAGTAATTTGTTATGTACGTAGATGTTTGTATTTCTGGTTCTAGGTGTTTATTAAATTTATACTCGTAGCTTCATACATGTTTCTATTTGTTAGTATTATTGACTAACACAACTGTTTTTTTTATTTTATTTGGGGTCTTACTTTGGGATTAGATCGCCTCTATGGTCTAGCGGTCCGGGTGTTGGACTTAACTGCTTGAGGTCCCGGGTTCGAATCCCGGGTCGGGCAAAAAAATAAAATTGGGTTTTTCCAAATTTCTAATAAAAAAATGTTGCTCAGGATAGGATACGTGCCCGGTTGGCGATAGGCTTGCCACCTATCACATTTTGGGACTTAGTATCTTCGGCTAGTCGTAGTGCCTTGATAGTGCCTCTGCCTACCTGGGGGTGAAGATACTTATACTTATACTTTGATACTTGTGAATAGTGTCACTGCAATTGTGTTTATTTGTTTTGTGATACCCTCGAAATATGGATGTGGTTGCGTTATCATTTTTAGTTGTAGACGATGGTATAAGTGTAGACAAAACATTTTTATAAAAAAAACTAGCCTTGACAAACTCAAGTAATATGAGAAGAAAACTGTTATCTCGTAGTGGCTGCGATATGGTAATTCCCCTACGTGACGCCAGACGTCCTTGCCGGACACAGTAGTATATTTTATTCAAGTGCATAGACCGGATATATAACAAAGTAAACAAGTTCTTCATGTATATTTAACATTTGGGTCTAATATATGCTGAAAAATATGTTATTTCTTCAGCGTTATTTTCCACTTGTTTTTGTCACACATTTAAACATTTTTTTGCTATTTAAATACAGCTGTATTATATTATTGTTTAGTAGAAATTCACTCAAAAGAAAGCTTATGTACAAATCCTCTTTCATGGGCAAGGGGAATTCCCGTATGGAGAATCTGTAAGTAATAGAAATTAGGAAAAATTTAATTAATTTTAAATTGTTTCTACTAAATAAAGAATTTTGCAACAAATGCAAACAATTTGTTTAATTAAAGACATACGTGTAATGTAATCATAAATATTTTTTATAAATATTAAAATATTAGCACAGCACAATGTGATAGATAACATGTTGGTATGTTTAAACATTTTGTACCATCTTTTTAACACACATACATACATACATAAATACATAATAACGCGTGACTTTTCTTGTACGTCTAGGTACATGGAGCTGTATTCTTAAAGTATGCAATACGTTAATTAATACATTAATTGGACCATGATCAAATTGTACAAAAAAAATATCAACATTATTTCGTTATTAGTCAAGTAGTTGCGTAACAAGCATATAAAAATAAAAAATAAACGAATGAAACTCCTTCTATTAGAGTCGGTTAAATATTTTTGATTTCTGGAATCTGTAAAAGCCTTAGTGATAGCAGAGTTTTTTTTAGGTCGAATGTCCAAGTTTGAGAACCATAGGTAAGACATGGTAGAATTTCGGAATTCGACCTAAAAACCAAAAACAAATTCCAAACTACACAAAGAAGAATGGAAAGAAGTCTACTTGGTGTTAAATTAAAGGACAAGATAAAAAATAAACACACTCGCAAAAAAACTAAATTAACAGACGCTTTAACCTTCTCACTACAAATGAAATCGAGATGGGCAGGGCATGTGGCCCGTTATGAAGACGACAGATGGACTATCAGAGCTTTGAAATAGTTGGGACCTCGAGGCTGCAGAAATAGAGGTGTCAGATGCACAGACGAACTGGTGACGGAAGCAGGGGAAAATTGGATGTCCTTGGCTAGAGACAGAGAACGATGAAAGTCCTTGGAGGAGGCTTTAACCGAAAGGGGTCCATATAAAACTACAAAAATAATAATTAGAACTAGGGAAACTTAATTGATTATTAATAATATTTAATATATTATAATTTGATGTTACTAATTTTATGTTAGCTACCTAATATTTGATATTTAATGCATGTTATATGGAATCAAATAAAGCTTTATTATTATTATTATTAATAGCAGAGATTAGTAAAGATAGATTGACAATGTCATACATTAAAATCTCAACCCGAATATTTTAAATTTTACACTATCTGCTATGAATTACCACCGTTGGCAAACCTATTTAGTCTTTAGAATAGAGGTTTTTTAGTAAATTTTGTTTAGTGTCACCATAATGGCATTATCATGTTCTGGTCTAAAGGTAAAGGTAGCTGGTAGACTTACAATTTACATCCTAGGGTTAATACATCGGACTATACAGGGCTACTTTGGAAGGATTGGCCAAATTATAATAATGGAGCAAAGGCTGAAATGGTTATGCTTTTTAAATATATTTACTAAATTGTAATTTATTTATTATTGTATAAAAATTCATTTAAAGCAGTCCTTAGAAATGCTTTACTCGTCACGCTGCGTCGAGTCATTACGTCACTAGCCTGCGAATGTGACTACGAGCTATGGGATACAGTTTTATGCTCTGTTAACGTTATAGCCACGCATCTTGTATTTTGCTCCGGTTAAAAATTTTAAATTATTTCCATTTTAAATATTTAGTTTTTCCATAGATCGAAAGTACTATCGATTCGGAAACGTTTCTCAAAATTTGGCTGGTGATTTAGATGTTACCCTGTACGTGTCTATAGGCCACGGCCACGGCATCAGGAAAGTCATTTGTTTGCTCGTTATCTTATTCACATATACTGAAACATTTATAATAAAAGACAAGTTAAAAATATTCAGTCCAGGATTTGTTTAGGCAACCCACTTTTAATATGATCGCTAATACTTACTTGACTAAAAAATATGTTTTCATGTAGGTTCGGGTCTTCTTCTATATGATATTTAAATATATTGTTTTCAACGTACAGAGATTATTCTTGTGGTTGAAAACACTCTAGTTTTAAGCGTACTACGAGTATTATACGGGCTCATTGTCTCTTACATATTTTAATTCAGCCCTGTTTCGCGTCATTGCGATATCAGCACATAGTTTATTAAATATATACGTAATGGATTACATGACTACCGCTACGTAAATATTAATGATGGATCTTCTTTTATATCGGATGTATAATTGTTTTATGAGATCGAGCAAGCACACTAGTCAGAGACTGAGAAAACCATGGCTTATGGACACTACAGATGTAGGTGCGGTGCTGTCCTGTGGGCATGGTATTAGCCTAATGTACCGGCTATATTTGTTGGCTCGTCTGTGAATTATCCATTTATTTTCATAATATGGTCTTCAGAGCAGCAAACATTTATTTTTTTAAACTGTTTTATGGCATTTATATTTCGAACAAAAAGAGAAATATATACTAAAAACGACATGTCCTGACTGATTCATCATAGCCGAGCAAAAACTGTAGAGTTACAGCCATGAAATTTGGTGAGTAGGGTCGTTTTATTGAGTAGACACCCACTAAGGACCCACTAAGGTTGAAAGTTTGTATGGAACACAGTCATTTTCTAAGTTAGAAACATGAAACTTAATGTTTGGCTACTTATTAAAAGTGAGTAGAAACGTATTTAAGCGCTTCTGGAAATTCTCCTATACGGGGGTGAAAAAGGGGTAAATGTTTGAATGAAAGTCCTTATGAATGGGCTATAATCAGTAAATATACAAACTGGTCATGCGAACAAAGCTTATTTATTCTACGTCTATTATACACGTTGGGACATACTTACTACGTTCTTTCCAAAGAAAGCTGATCTAAAGACATTCAAACATTATTGTTATGCCGCCCAGCTCGATTCTTATAAAGAACTTTTTTTTTCACTTTTTTATAAAAACTGATGCTTCGAATATTGTGTAAAAAGCCGTCACAGTGAAAAAATTATTATCTTTCAAATGAGATTTGCAGCTTGCCAATCACCATTTATTTTTAAACTATATTTAAATTTTAGTATGCTGCTTCAATAGTATGACATAAAAATACCAAAAAATATGACGTTCACTTTGGATATTACATGAAATTAAGTTTCCATGTTTTGTGACATATATCATTGCTTTACAATTACGAATCTCATTGAACTACAAAAAAGCACGAAAATGTGATAAATCACATCCATTACACCGCCACACAGACAGAACTAAAAAGCAAGTCAGGGGTTTTGAAAAGGAGGTGTAGAAAATCCTTTTAAGACTAGCATTTCGTTTGTTTATTCAGCTGTCTATGAGCAATGACGACTTCTTATCGTCATTTAACTTGAACTTCATCAGGTAGTCCACTTGCTCGTATGTCTGGTTTTACTATTGAGAACCCCACCCAGTTTCTTCCATCAAATCGACTCTGTTTGACCGCGATTTTGATCCTTTAATTATCGCGAATATGTAATAAGTTATTACATTACACTACTATTACCATGTTACTTATAGTTATACAGATTCCTGGACGAGTTATATAAATTGAATCTAACCCCATAGCAAGCCAATTGTATTCTTGTGTTATGAGTGTCAGCGATTCTAATCCATAGAAATACTTAAATTGACACCAGAATAAATTCAATAAACATCCAGTCCCGGAAATACAGACATCTTGATGTTCATCATATAAATGCCTGCCCCCGTCGCAAATCGAACCCTAGCCTCGCGGTTGGCCAGTGTAGTTAGGCGTGTACACTAGGCACTCCACCAACGAGACGGTTTTAAAATAATATTTTCGTTTAGTTAATCACAAAAACTTGTTTTGTAACCGACTTTCAAAAAGGAAAGGTGTATACAAATATAAATAAATAAAATAAATCCCTGGACAAGTTACACAAATTGAATCTAACCCCAAACTAAGCAAATTATATGATTGTGTTATGGGTGTTAGGCAACAATTCTAATACATAGAAATACATAAATAGATACCTGAATAAATTAAATAAACATCCAGACATAGTCATAAATATTCATCACACAAATGCATGCCCCCGTCTGGAATCGAACCCGAGCCTCGAAGTTAGACAGTATAGTTAGGCGTTTACTTTAGCAACTCGACCACCAAATCGTTCGAAAATCCAACAAAAAGCAAGAATCTAACGTTGAAATTTAATCTCACGTTTTAGCTCAAAATCGAGAATTATGTTACTCTATAATTTATTAGAATTTGAGCCATTACAATGGGAATAAAGAAGTAGTATTTTCAGTTCAGCTTGCGTATTACACAGTAATATGCAAATGTACATAAATTTTCATGGACAACACAGAATTTTCAGTGATAATTTTAACTGTACTAATACTAAACATGATTTTAATTAAAATTACTATCTAATCAGCCTGTATTTATCAGTTACGTATCTATTTATCCACGATGTACTAGAATACATGCTATGGTTATAGAGTTGCGTACATATTCAGATTCTGTTTCTATGGGACTTGATTCATCCAGTGTACATCTGTCTGGAGATAATCCTATTCACGTCAATACTGGCATACTAATATCATAAATGGCAGCCAATATTCATGACATCAGTATGCAGTAACACCAGGAATAAAGCATTTGTATAATATTTAGAAATGAATATTTATTTCCTTTGGTCATTTCATCACGTGTAATTCAGCCATGATAACTTTACAAATCTATATCTCAAAAGTCTTTTTTTATAGAAGAGGAGGCAAACGAGCAAGTGGGTAACCTGATGTAAAGTGATCACCACTGCCCACGGACATCCGCAACACCAGGAGTATCACAGATGCGTTGCCGACCTTTAAGGAATGAGTACGCTCTTTTCTTGAAGATCCCTAAGTCATAATTCATTGGGGGTACCGCCCTCGGTAACTGATTCCACGAAGGTGTTGTGCGAGAAAAAAATGCCTTCGGAATCGCACAGTTGTAGATCGCCACGCATCAAGATGATGGGCATGATACTTTACACTCTGTAGCGATGTCCGAAGGTGGAAATCAGCGGCTGGAATTAAACCAAATAACCCCTCAGAACATTCCCCTTGATAGATGGGTTAGAAAACATTATATTAAGTCGCATTACTATTTATAACTCAAGAACGGCTTAACTGATTTGGTTGAGACTTGGGATACCAAAAATCTTATTTCTCATACCTTCACGAAGTAGCCAGAAATACAACCAGGACAACCCTGATTAGCCGAAGGTCATATAAGTCCCATAATAAGAGTGGAAAACCTTTTGCTAACTGCTATTTTATTGCTATTTGCTATTTTATAAAAATGAAAAACACACTTCGAGTTACACCATCTAGAAATTGAACCGGAGGCCTCATTTAGTTAGCGCCAGTATTAAACCACAGAGGCAATAAATATCTCATTAATTGTCTAATAACAAAATATTTATAAAATGAATCCAAAACCGTTTAAAGTTTATTTCCCCAATTTTATCTGATAATGTTACCATCACAACAAATACGGGACCTCAATTAAACACAATTCAATTTTGACAAAATAACCTAAACATAATAATAGCGTATAAAAAAATCTCCTAAAAATGACATATTATTAAATAATATAACTAAAATTAATAAGTTTTTATTTTTCATGCATGTTAATCAATTTCTGTCACTTTCGATCTGATGTAGTATCTTCAAGCCGATAACCCCGAGACGGTAGGCAGAGACATAACCAGAGCACCTACGACTAGCCGAAGACACTAAGTCCTATAACGTGATAGGTGGCAAGCCTATCGCCAATCAGGCACATGTATCCAATCCCAGGCAAAGTTATCTCCATAAGAAAATTGAAATACAATATTTCTGGTTTTTTAGTTGATTCTGATTCTGGTGATTCTGATGCCCGACCCGGGAATCGAACCTGGGACCTTAAGAAGTAAAGTCCAATAGATTTTTTTGCATTTAAAAGTGCGTTTCCAAGGTAGTCGCATTGTTGCCACCGAATCTGAATCTGGTAATGGAATTTCGGGGGTAATCATGACGGTTTTGTAATTTTAAGTAAGTAAGTATCTTTACGCCCATAGATAAGCAGAATTTCAACCAAGGCAACCAACTAAGTCCCCAAAGTGTGAAAGGTGGCAATCTTATAATCAATCGGACCCTATTCGATCCTTGGGAAAGTTATTTTCGTAAAAAAATCATAAAAAACACATTTTTCAGATACTCGACCCAGAAATCGAGCCCGGGACCTTAAATAGTCAACTTCAAAAGCCAACCACTAAACCATAGAGGCGATGTGGCAAAGCTTTTAAGCTCTGCACTTTTTTATTTTACTCTATTTATTTGCCTTTTTGTTACCGCATCACGAAAAAAATGTTTTACCAATATATTATATCAATCGTTCAAGATTTGTATTATGGCTGGGATATTCAAATAACCTGCTTTTGATTCAACTTTAAACGAACAGATTTACTTTGTCTGGCATTATGTTTAAGAAAAAACATATTTTTCAGCTTCGATTTAAAAATAAACCCAAATGATAAATATACATGAGGAACTTGTTTACTTTGTATATCCAGTCTATGCACTTGGATAAAATATACCACTGTGTCCGGCAAGGACGTCTGCGTACTTATTTGACGTTAATTTCGGAATGTGACGACCCCATCGCTGACTGGTACTAAGTACAATTTAAAAAATCAATGAACCACCGACAAACCTATATGTAATGCAGTCAAGAATAATTTCAATCACGTCAGCTTTCAATCATCAAAATCCGCATCGAAATCAGTCTGTCCATTCTGAAGTTATTATGCCACAGACAAACACACACAGACACATAAAACTATATTTCGGATTTCGTAAGGGGTTAATAAAACCATGCACGCACGCATGAACACAAACACAAACTCCCGTGGTTAACTATTAACCTCTGACTTAGCTTGTAACTAGGGCGTAAATCTTTTAAACTTGAGCCAAAAGCAAGTAAGAGGCCCTTAATAAAGTGTAATAAGATATCAAAAATAAGTATGATGACTTATACTTTGTCCAACCAGTTATGTAAATTTAGACAGCATTATTATAATATGAATAAAAGCTTACATGTGTTAAACGACAGGTGTCAAAACTTAAATAGCTCTTTGGACCAAGTATAGTGCCGGGTTAAACCTTTGGTAAAGCTTGTAAGGAAAATAAATTCACACCGGTACCCCTGAAGAGCTAGGCAAAGGTTCAATCAGAGTACACATGACTATCCACTAGACACTACACTAGACAAGACACTAGGTCCCCCAGTAGACCTATGACCAGAAATATGGAAAGTGGACATAATATGTGGGCATATTATGCCTTTAGCCAACTGGTTACGTTAACCACTCCCGGCAGCGGTACTTTACAAAATTAAAAAAAAACAGACATTTTCTTTTTTTGTTCCTACAAAGGGATCGAACTCGGACCTCATGAAAACAAGTACGATGCCAGAACGCTACACAGAGACGATGATAGCAAATAATACGACTATATTGAAATAAACAAAACGAACGAATAAACCATGCCTACATTTTATGCGTATAACAAATATCTTTCTCATTAGCCGTTATAATTTCCTATTTCGTTTCCTTTTCCGGTCTGTAACACGCTACAAATTGTTCCTTAATATCCTAACCGTAAGAAGGTCAAAGTTATAGACAATATCTACATGTTTTACTTGTCTCCAAAAATAACGTGTTTGTATAAAAATAAATGAGGAATGAGTGACAGATGATGTGTGGATGGATGTAGGTCCGGGAAGACCAAGTTCGACATTCCACGATCAGATCGTTCGGATATTATCCGAGGGTGGTGTCAAGAGACTCCGAAACTGGCGTGTTTGTATAAAAAGGGTAATGAATATGAAGGAAGCCAGACAGGTTTGTCAGGATCGTGAGGTTTGGTACTTGATACTCTCTACCTACTCCGTAAAGGACTTGAATATGTGTATATAAGTATGTATAAAAATAGTAATGAATGTGGAAGAAACTAGACAGATCTAATAGCTCAAACTACCAAGGTTTTCACCTCCGAATTTTTTGAACCTGCATAGATTTTCATGAAATTTCGACAGCATGTAGGGAATACAAAATCTACCATATCACGATGTGTGCTTTTTTCCCTGGGGTGATTTGCACCCCAACTAGGGGGTGAACATTTTTTTGTAGAAAATAACCACGTAAATCTATAGTGGAATAAATTTTAAGCTTGTTCTAAGCATTTTTTTAGACTCAATAGTTTTCGAGTTATACGCGATTGAAAATTATCATTTTTCGTGAAAAAAACCACATTAATAGTTTTTTTATGATTAACTTAAAAACTATTCATTTTATCAATAAAAGTGTAAGAACCAAAAATGAAGCTTATAAAAAAGTAAAGGGATTGGTGCCTTTAAATTAAATTGTAGGCCTAATACAAACCGAGTAATGATTTATTGAAGGTTGAATATATTATTTGAACGATTTTTTTAAAATTCAACGTCAAATGACGGAAAATGGTAAATGTTTCGAGAAAATTGCATAGAGTTTTCTTCAAAGTATTTTTAAAAGTTTTAAAATAAAGGTTACTAAAACTCTCTAGCACAAAAAATAAGAGAGTTATGACCGAAATAAAATAGATTTGTTTTTTTTGGTAGAAAAAAAAACTCAATTTCACCCTTGGCAATAGTACCCAAATTGCAATAAAAAGATGATTCATGGTCAATTTACTTTATTTATGTACAAACAATGATTTGTGAGAGTTTGAACGATTTTGAATGCATAATTTCGAAAAAAAAATATGATCGAAGTCGAATATATGTTTTTGAAATTTTCAATTTTTATTCTTTTTAAATTCTAGGGTAAGATAAGCTTAATTCCAAAGTTTCATGTTTATCGTTGCAGGTTCAAAAAAAATCGGAGGTAATATCTCTTTTTTACCTTGGTAGCCTGGACTATAAGAGGTCTGTAGAAATCTTAACACTTGGCGCTTGACACACTCTACTATCTATATGATAAGAAATCGAAAAAGATAGAGAAGCTTAAAACTAATTTTAATTGCAATGCAATTTTGAATATTATTACAATTTGAACATAATGTACGGGAGCAGGAAGTTTAAAATCATAAAATTAAAAAATATCAGTAGCCCCCTATAAAAGCTATCCATAATGTAATTCACTTCAATTATGTTTGCTAACAAAATAATAAATCATTGGAATCAGTCATTTCCACAGACAGACAGATAACATATATACAGAAATATGACTTATTTCTGTATACATGTAATGTGTCTAAGTTCACTAGCCAGTATGGCGTCCTGTCTGATTGATATGTTTTCATCATGGGTTGTACATTTGGCATTAACAGTTTAATAAATATTTTATCCCGTGTTGCTCCGGGCTCCTTTGCAGAATATACCATCTGCTTTCCTGCCAGCTTGTAAAAAGCAAGCATAGGCTTACCGTCACTAATACCATGACATCCTACTAGGTAATAGAGTTTCACAGCGGCTCGCCTGGATTGGTACCACTGCCTTACCTATTCAAGTCACTGCTTGCCGTTGAAGTCTAATCGTGGCTTTATAAACTACACATATAGCACCCTAGACTCCCCTACTATAAATGTTCTCAACATTGTTTTCCGGTACAAGATAGGAAAATATTTACTTCACTTTACCATCGGTTCTAGTGACACGTCTTTATAAATCTGAAATCTACTGCTGAAACGGAACGCGGTATTTCACTGGGAACATCCGGCGGAAGCAACTCAGCGGGCTTTTTTTATTGATTGCGGTCCAAAGAAGGGTGGTTTGTTTATTAGTGTATATATGTAGGCTTTGATGTAGTGTTATAGAAATCAAACGGGGTGAACTATTTGACATGATCTTATTATATAGTTCGTCATTCAATCGCATATGTGGTCTAGCAGTCCATGTATTGAACATGCATGAGGTCCCGGGTTCGAATCCCGGGTCCGGCAACAAAAAGAAAATAAGATTTTTCCAATTTCCGAAATAAATAAATTGTTGCTCGGGATTGGATATGTGCCCGGTTGGCGATAGGCTTGCCACCTATCCCATTGTGAGACTTAGCGTCTTCGGCTACTCGTGGGTTCCGTGGTTATACCTCTGCCTATCTATTCGATGATATGGTCGTGAAAATACTTTATTTTTCAATTCGTATTAACCCTGCAAACGTCCATAATGTTACAGCTTATGACATTATGAAAACTTTAGTCTTAGCTTTCTTTTCAACTTTTTTCATTTTGAGTAACATTTTCGGAAATATAGGCCACCCATTCCAGCTTTGTACGTGTGGACAAACTTCTGTATGATGAGATATAAACGTTCTTCTTGAATTACTTTATGTAAAAAACTCTAAATAAATAAACTTCATCAAAATCCGTTTAAAAATCTCAGGACTATCCGTTCCGATCCGTTTAAAGATCTAAAGATCGTAAGGACTGACATAGAAAAGCGACTTTGTTTTATAGTAGGTACATGTAGTGATAACAATTTAAACGAGTGACAACATATCCGATCCTAGCGAGCGAATCCTAACATCTAGCCTAATACCTTGCTGTTTGCTCGGGATTTCGTCACGATATTAATACAAACTTCAATCCCCTATAACAGTCCCTTGGGGGCAGAGTTTTAAAAAAACTTATGTTAGAACTCAGACCTGTAGCTATATGCATAACAAATTTGATCAAAATTGGATATGGATTTGCGATTTAGCTGTAAAAGTGTAACTGACTGACAGATAATCTTTCAAAATACTGTGAAATAGGAAAAAACATTTGAAAGGATTTAAAAGGTACTATATCTAAAACATTTTTCTTTTACATGATGTCTTTTATTAACATCCAGGTTCGAGTTCAATCCCCAACGAGGGCAGGTATAGTATAAATATTCCTAGATAATTTACACAAATTGAAGCTAATTAAAGTAAGCAAATAATATGGTTGCGTTAAGGAAGTTAGTCAACGTTACTAATACATAGAAATACTTAAATAGATATCAGAATAAGTCTTATAAACACCTAGATCCGGAAATGCAGACATCTAAATGTTCATCACACAAATGTCTGCCCCCATCGGGAATCGAACCCGAGCCTCGCGGTTGGTTGGCGTAGTTAGGCGTGTACGCTAGCCACTCGACCAACTAGGTGCTCAACTTGAATTATGTTGACAATTTTTTTGTGGAATTGTGGAAAGTTTTAAAATCATGACCTATCTATTAAAAAAAACCATCAAGATCGACCGAGTGATGGAGTAACAAACATACAAAAAAGAATACAGGCGAAATAATAACTTTTCTAATGTCTTAGTAGTTAGCAAAGAAGCATACGATCGCATGTGATAAGAGACTGCCGTGGATTATAAACACCATAAATGTTACAGATGCGTCACTGTCCTGACGCCAGGATAATTAAGTCAAGAAAAGTTGTGCAAGCTACCAGCTCTTTTATTTTTTGGTGTCGGTGGAAAAAAACTAGTCTATAAATAATGGGAAATGGTAATGATGTTAGCGAAACCGCATCATGTAATACATTTCATGTATGAAACATCAAAACAAGCGACACGGCAAATCTAACAGTAGATTGCTATCTACAAACTTGCAACGAAACGTTATCTGCCGGTGATAACAATGAATTACCGGTAGTACCTGAAGAATTTCTAAGTGGCTGGCTAAATTCCATGCTTTTAGTAGAATTGAAACAAATGATACTCGTATAATGACAAGGCCAAAAAAATCAATGATTTTTGAAGTGATAACTTCTTTAACGGCGTTGCACACTCTTTTTGGAATGGGTAAAACTGCTAAACTCGCGTCAGATCGTCAGATCGAAAATTCGTAAGACGGCGCAGGACGCTTGCGTGAATTAG
The DNA here is from genome assembly GCA_002245475.1 of Calephelis virginiensis. NCBI lineage: Eukaryota > Metazoa > Arthropoda > Insecta > Lepidoptera > Riodinidae > Calephelis > Calephelis virginiensis. Next base: position 259,528 of record NJDC01004085.1, read on the forward strand.
ACGGCACAGGTCGCTTGCGCGAATGTTTGTGTTGTCATGTTTGTGTACGATAGCGCAATAAATGAATTTTGTAATCTACCACATAAATAATACTTTCATACTGATAATTATAAAAAATTGTGCAAAATTATTCCTTAACCATTCCAAATATTAAAAATGCACAGCGTTAACACTCAAGTTTTCACTTCTGTCGGCATTCTCGGAGTGCAACCCGTTTTTTTAATAAGCATTTTAGGGTTCAGTATATGACAAAAATCTGAAATTAAAAACTTTCAACCACCGCCAACAAAACCTATAGTAGCTGAAATACCATCTCAATCACGTCAGCTTTCAAATAAAAACATCCGCATTAAAATCGGTTTAGCCGATCAAAAATTATAATGCAACAGATAGACACACACAAAATAATTAAATTTAATAATTAGAGTCGGTGTTTTACCGGTCCTGCGCTTAATTATACTATACTAGCTGTCCCGGTGAACTTCGTTCCACCCATTCAGTTTGTTTGGCAAAAAAAATTGTTACTCCTTCACGCAAAAACTGCTAAGCCGATTTTCATGAACTTCGGCACACACAGAGGGTAACTTGTATTAGCTCAGAGGATAGTTTTTATCCCAAAAAAATGTTCCTGTGGGATAACCACGCGGGCAACGCCGCAGGCAACAGCTAGTTATAAATACAACATTAAATTATTGAGCATACTTACGGTTTCCAGTGTTACGCCTTAGTAATAACTTTTATAAACCATCTGTAACAAAAATAAATTTGTTTATTATTAATAAAGACAATATAAATACTTGTTAATCTCTAATATTATTTAAGAGTAAACATAAAAAACATCTTTACGTCCGTATCCCCGAAGCGATGGGCAGAGATGTAACTTGTAGACTAGGCGAAGACACTAATCCCACAATGTGGTAAGTGGCAAAGCTATCGCTGCTCTGGCACCCAATCCTAGACATCGGGATTTGTTTTATAAGAAAATTGCTTTTTGCTACCTGACCGCGGAGTCTAAGTCGAGTCGAGTCGGGAACTTCATGAAGTCAATTTCAAAACCAAGCCACTAGGCGACACACACAGGCGATCAAAATACATAATTGTATTGTATTTTTTTAATACGTAATCCCCAACCAACCCAACATGTTCTAATAAGTAGATAAAATCCATCTCAATCACGTCAACTTTTAAAAAAATCCGGATCAAATTCAAAAGGTTTGATGTCACAGACAGACACAAATGCAGACACGTTAAATTTATTACACCCCCTTTTTCAGTCAGTGGCTAAAAGTAAAATAGTTTTAGAATATCACCATTTTTTTTAATCAATATAATATGGCGAACTGTGATGAAACGTCTCTATAGATATCGTAAACAACGAATCTGACAGAACCAGTTCTGTCTCTTTCTATTACTTGCGTTGAAAGAAATAACTTAACTATTTATTTAGTTTATTTCATTTATTTTTAATTTACGATAGCGAAAGCAACGATTTCTTGATAGCAAGATATTCGCCCTAGAGGCACCAAAGGTGGTAATGGTGCGTTGCCAACCTGAGGCCGGGATGTTAGGCTTGGAGCAAAAGTAAGTTTGCTGGCTACCTTACCCTCCGAACCGGAACACGTCAACAGCTAGCGCAGACGTTATGGCGTCAGGAATAGGTAAGGCGCTGGTATACATCCGGATGTATCGCTGCGAAACTCTACCACCTAGTAGGAAGAGACAGTGCTACTGACGGTA
>NJDC01004086.1:9224-23428 GCA_002245475.1 Calephelis virginiensis
TGTATCACAAGTGTCTAATTTATGGTCCATATAAATTAGATGATTTTCTATTTCTACTTCTAGTTTTTTTTTTTAATGAGCGAACGAAAGCACGCACACAGGTCTCCTGACGGTAAGAGATAAAATGGTTTTGGTTTTGACACAATAAATATTCATCGTGGGTGTATATCAGAGGTTCCCAAACTTATTTCATGTAACGCCCACTTTGAAAATCAGTTGTTTTTTCAGCGCCCCCCCCCCCTCGTTAACCTCAATAACATATTTGTTGCGCCTAGTTTAAAAAAAAAACATTTTTTTCAAGATTTATACCGACCCCCTCTAGGCTTCCAGTGCCCACAAGGGGGCGTTATCGCTCACTTTGGTAAAGGCTGGTGTATATAGAATAGAAGGATCAACAAAAATTACGTTGAGATTTTGAGACCTATTTTTCTCAAAGCTCATCGTTTAAAAAAAAACTTCAAGAGCTGTAAAATGTGTACCCTCCCTCGCCCTAATTTCCAACATAAGAGAATATATAAAAATATACTACAGATCTTAATAAAATCTCAAGGAAAATTGGATTGAATAATATATTGTCGGCAGTATTTATAACATACTAGCGGCCCGGTTCGTGCTTCGCTACGTATATAATCGCATGAATGATATAACACAACAAAAGAAAAAAAAACTGAAAAAAGTTTCAATATGACAGCACAATCCCCATCTGAAAAAGTGTCAATTTCACTGAAAAATACCCATTATCAAAATGATCCGCCATTCATTGAATTCATTTGTTACAAAAAATGTGATAAATAAAGAACCGCTTAACCGATTTTATGCAAACTTCGCATAAACCATCTACTAAGTAGTCCGAACAAAGCCTAAGCATTTGGTTTGGATAGGTGAGTCCGTTCTTGAGTTATAAAATTACAACGAAGTGGCATTGATTTTATATATATACTAGCTGTTACCCGCGGCTTCGCTCGCGAAAAATTTAGATGTAACCTATCTTTCAAGTTAGACCAAACTGCACATGGTGTGTAAATTTGATTAAAATCGGTTAAGTGGTTTAGGAGTCCATTGAGGACAAACATTGTGACACGAGATTTATATATATTAGAAGAAAGATAGTCGTAAACTATAGCTGTAGTAACACTGGTAGTCAAGTGCCCTGCATCAACTTCCCCGGGTTGGGATTCACCTCCTTACTTATTCCTGCCTTCAAAATGACAGTGCTACGGGGGAACCGTGTGATTTTTAAACTGATTTGCCATAGAAAGAATGTAGCACATTTTCACTGTGTAACACTTAATTGTTAATTTATTTAACGTCCTCAACCTATGACTGCTACTACGGAACCGACAATGGAAGAGTAAGTATACCACATTATTGTGTAGTATTCGCACACGGCCATTTTAATTTCCAAGGAAAGACTGCTTAAATTCCAACTCATTCCATCAATATCACGCAGGCAGGAGAGATATTTTCGAGTAAACGAGACACAATGGCCTTAACATTGCAATCTTAAAAACAGAGGATCAACGTTTTTGCTACTTATAGATGAGCGTTACCCCAGCAAGAAATTATGACCTAGTGATATGAGTGGGACACATAATTAGTGCTCGATCTGCTGTAAATGTGCGCCGAATAAAAAAATTGTGCATGTTATCGTTTTGGAAATAAACGGAAAAAACACTTCCTGCTGGGGTAATGTTGCTCCAGCAAGAAAAATCTAAACTAATTAACAGAGAGTTAAAGGTTGCGCATGAACAGAAAGCTTGTATTTGTGCAAATTTGTGCGCTAAAAATAAAATTTGTGCGTCTTCAGGTTTTCGATATATTGCGTTTCCTGCTGCAGTAACGTTTTGCAGAATCGCGTATCTCAAAGCTCTTAGCTCTTAATTTGTGCGTCTTTGTGACAAAATTAGATTTAAAAAAATATTTATAATTTTCAAGTAATCGCGGTTTTTCCCAAAATCTAAAAAAAATCATAGCGCCTAAATAAGAAACTATATAAGGTCACTGAAAACTGTATTCGGTCCTTCTTAGTGTGTATATTAAATCTATAAAAAAATTCAAAAGCATACGTAAGTACGTATGCGTTTTTGAATAATACGAGTTATAGTCAAAAAACGGCGTCCTAACTTTGACGTTACTGCACAAATTACTGGCTCAACCTAAAATGTTTAGGTGTTCACCAAAAATTAGTGCGTTTAGTCAAATAATATGTAAGATAAATATCCAGTTTGAAATATTTCGCATTAATTAAGTTAATATAAACAAAAACTAAAACAGCAACTTAAACGCAAGTTATCCGACCAAATTCGAATGACTACTAAAAAGCGGCGTTTTCATACATACTAATGACCTTCTTTATTGAACGCATTATTGCAGGTACAGTCACGCTCATACATTTGTTGGTGATTAGTTATATGACTGGGGAACTAATCAAAAAATATAATAAAGGCATTATGTGACGTTATTAAATGAACGACCTTGTACGATGTGATTATTAACATTTAAAAAAAAAGTATCTTCACGCCCATATCCCCGAAAGAGGTAGGCAGGGGTACAACCATGGCACCCACGACTAGCCGAAGAAACCAAGTCCCACAAAGTGATAGGTGGCAAGCCTATCGCCAACCGGGCACATTTCCAATCCCGAGCAACGTTTTTTTATTGGAAAAATCCAATTTTCTTTTCGTTGCCCGACCCGGGATTCGAACCCGGGACCTCAAGCAGTCAAGTCCAACAACTGAGCACCTTCTTAATTACTATTCTTAAAGTAATCATCAGCTCACAGAAAAAAAATCCTAAGTGTAAATATTCGAAAACAAAACGTCCCTTTCAGTTATACAGATCAGTTTCCATTTAAAAACTAAGATTGATATCGATTTCGACACTACATACTGCACACTCAATGTAACCAAGGTAAATTATATTATCGGCGTTATAGAATTATAACCAGATATTGCTGAAGGAAATTACAAATGTAGGCACAATGCAGAAATTAATGTGTGACAATTATGTTAACGAAATTAATGTCTAACATTAATTTCGTTTATCTTTAATGGTTTAGCTTTAAAACACAAATAGCAAAATAGCATAGTCACAGAAGATCACAGAGTCTTACATACATACATATGTATGTAAGACTATGATATGATATGTATGTACATACATATCATCTCGCCAAGTCCCTTACGAGGTAGGCAGACAGTCATTATATTACATATATATATAGAATCGTGTGGTTTACTACACTACTCTCTGTCACACTACGACCGTAGGTACGCTTATTAGCTGTCTAGCTCTCTCTACATAAACTGTGCAATACGCAGTCGGTTAGGTGGCACGAGGTAGATACGCGGCCACAGCAAGACGAAAATAATTGTATGGAATCTTCTATTAATGATGAAAAACTTGTCTTATTAATGGCTTAAGTCAATTTCTACATACTTTATGTATTTCTTACTGTTGTTATAAATGTGTTTTCACTGTTATAGGCTTTTTCACTCGTAATTAAAAAAAACAGGCACCAATGTTTATAAAATATGTACTTTTTGTACAAATGTTACTAATGTTCTGTATGGTCGTTCACACACAATATGCAGAATATGCTGAATGTATTTTAATTAATTTGGAATGAAGATAACTAATACTATTGAAAATATTAATTAGGTAAGTTTTACTAATACCTTTGTTTAAATAAATAAAATATTTATTTTTATTACAACTTTCGACTTTCAGTGTACTCGGACGTAATAAGTTTCAATCGGTTAATGAGTTAAGTTAAGAAGGTCATTAGTATGTATGAAAACGCCGCTTTTTTGTAGTCATTCGAATATGGTCGGATTTCAGTTGCTGTTTTGGTTTTTGTTTAAATTTACTTAATGCGAAATATTTCAAACTGGATATTTATCTTACATATTATTTGACTAAACGCACTAATTTTTGGTTAACACCTAAACATTTTAGGTTGAGCCAGTAATTTGTGCAGTAACATCAAAGTTAGGACGCCGTTTTTTGACTTTTACTCATATTATTCAAAAACGCATGTATGTATGCTTTTGATTTTTTTATAGTAAATATACACACTAAGAAGGACCGAATACAGTTTTCGGTGACCTTATATATTTTCTTATTTAGGCGCTATGATTTTTTTTTTATTTATTTTAACTTTGTCACAAATACGCACAAATTAAGAGCTATTTGTGCGTGTTTATTCTACAGGCGCACAAACAATAGTATTTGAGATACGCGACTCTGCAAAACGTTACCGCAGCAGGAAACGCAATATCTCGAAAACCTGAAGACACAAGCTTTATTTTTATCGCACATGTTTTATTTTTAGCGTTAAAATTTGCACAAATATAAGCTTTCTGCTCATGCGCAATTTCTAACTCTCCGACAATTAGTTTAGATTTTTCTAGCTGGAGCAACGTTACCCCAGCAGGAAGTGTTTTTTTCCATTTAGTTCCAAAACGACAACATGGAAAAAAATTTTATTCGGCGCACATTTACAGCAGATCGAGCACTAATTGTGTCCCACTCATATCAGTCTAGGTGCTACTTTCTTGCTGGGGTAACGCACACTACTTGTAGTTACTAATATGTATTATAATTGTCACAGTCTTGGCAGCGTTCATTTTTTATAAGAAAGATCAACAAACTAACACGTGGCTCAAGGGTCTAGATACCATAGAAGTTAGAAGTTCGTCACTATCATGTGACCAGGATTCCTATTTTGCAAGTCTCCGACTACCTTACCCTCCGCATTAGAACATGAGAGAGTCAAGTGTTATTATTTCATGATCCACCTTTTTACGTAGTAATTGATATATTTTTCCTTGTACTACATATCTTTAGGGATTCACTTTTAATAACGGTCTAATAACGGGAAAGCCCTAGAAGGATACCTCAGATTATGCGATTATGCTAACTGTCGGAGGACGCTGACGGTCTCTTACCATCAGAAGTTTTACTGTCTTAAAAAAAACAACCTTTTTGAAAGGATATCAAGCTCGAAATTCAACAGTTAGCAGTATTGAAATAATACTGCTTTCAGAAATTATAGTAAACCCTTGCTCATTTCCCACTTCCATATACTTGCAAAATAAAATACTTCATCATGTTCATTTTCCACTTTATTTTCACAAGATAAAGAACATCAACAAATCTCTTAATAATTACAGTAACGAAGTTCTAACCAGCTAAGTAAATAGCTGCACTATACATATCTAAGCTCTTTGGCCAGTACAAAAAATATACAAAATAAAATCGAAGATGGATATCCGGGTAACGAATGTTAAATTATACAATAAACTTTCAACGAATTTTAAAAATATACAATGTGATTTATAGTAATGCAAAACTACGCTGAATACTGAACTTGGTAATATACACAAAATATACATTATAAAAAATTAACGTTTTTATATCATTAAACACAACGGAAAAGGAAGAATTATATCCATCATGGATTTAAAATTATAAAATCAACGCCAAACGTATGTTATCAAATGCTGTATACTCCAATGGTACATTATGTAATCCAGTTGTATATTATGTAATCCAATGGTATATTATTAATACAATCGTATATTATTAATACAATTGTATATTATGTAATAATAATCAATTTGTATAACATGTTATCCAATGGTATACTTTATTATAAAGTAAAAATTGCAATTCAATCATGGTGACACTAAATGCACATTTCAAAATCCTATTTCTAATCGCAGCGATAATTCTATAGACGTGAAATACAATATACACCACTAAAGTATAGTCTAAGAGCCCGTTGTTTATTTTCCAGTGCATCTACAACTATATTTTAATGTTATTAAGCGTAGACTACTAAGAGCAGGCACAGAAGGGTTCAGTACATTTGGCTTAATATGGGAAAACCTTAAGAATATCACATCCACTAAACGCTCCTTGGGTTGGTATAGCAAACAATGGAATGTCACTACTTTCTTGTTATTGCACAACGTATATATGAGTTTAAATACAGAATGATTTCATTTTGCAAATTCATTTGTCCGTTAACATGCTTGATAAATTAAAAGTATGATACATAAATTTAAAGTATTAAAGCACCTGTAAAACGACAAATCGTTTTTCTCAAAATAACAAAAAAATATTTTAATATATACGTTCTAAAATTCCATAAACAAAATCATTGAAATTCTATTTATTGAAAAATAAATACATACATTTAAGCATATTTTTGAGTTGAGAATACTTTAAGAATATTTATTATAAATTTAATTATTAAATTCATTGTAATTTTTCAACATAGCGGACCATTTTGTCCTTACTCCTGTTCCTTCCTTAACCACACATAAATACTGAGAATCGAACACAAAATATTACTTATTGCAAGATTTCCTCCCGTGTCATGTAAAAACAGGAAAGTCTTAATCGTAGTACACCCAAGGAACCATCAAGAAAGCGATAATTTACCAACTATGTAATAATTATTCTAAAATTTACCCTAAAATGTAGCATTGAGCTGAGATCTTGTATACTAATTCAATAAATTACGTATTATCTAATAAAATTCTATGTATCTAAATTACATTGGGTATGCACGGAAATTAAGAAAACTCCTTATTTAATAGACAATTTTTGTTAACTATTTAAGCTTAAGAGTTTGATTTTTCTTTGTTTTTTTGACCACGATAATTTTTAGATCTGCCCGTTGACGACTAACGAAGACTACAAAAATCATTAAACAAAATAAAAGCTTCGAATAAAATTAGGGTGTAACTAAACATTGACCGTCTTACTACAAAAAAAATAGACGCTCGTTGAACACCCGTTTTACTAAACAATATCTGAAATTCTAAAACAAATAATATGTCGACACGTCATCCACGTGTAGCTTGTTATTGGTTGAATGTCATTTTTCAACAGTGTTTATTTAAACATGCGTCTAAATATTTTTGTGAGAAGGCGGTGAATATTATTTTAAAATTTCCTATAAAGTCTAAAAATGTTAATGAATATTGATAGGCGAATAAATAAAAAAGATACTAGATGAAAAAAAAGGTGTGTGTGCGATTCACACACGACAGAAGTGAAACTTCAGTAAATCGACAAAAGAATGAGACGAATATATATTTGTGTCTCTTACCTGTCGTTTTTCAGTTGCACCCGTTTTTAAATCACAACGATTCTAAAGAAGTTTTACTTCAAAAACCTATAAAAATAAGATACTTAAGTGCACAGCTCAAATTCTCGAAAAATCTGTTTTACTACCTATAAATTTTCCATTTCCGTATCATACCCATTTATATACCTACAAAACAAAGTCAACTAGAACAATAATTGATATCCAGTGAGCTATTTTTATTCGGCGGTTATTTAAGGCGTGCATTGCCAAGTCTAAAATTTCAAAGACAATAATAACACAAATTTCAAACAACACAAAGAACTTGTACCTAGGTGGTGAAACCATAAGTTTCAATAGAAAGTGTCCTTAAAATGTATAAGAATATATTCGGAATTTAAGAGGTCAATAAACGTATAAAAAGGTCAGCACTATATTTGTGCAATATTTTTATGTAGCTAATAAAATAATTTTAAAAGCGCACACATCATTCATTGGATTTGTTATTGTATATATTATGCATAAGTTACAAAACGACAACAGCACATATCATATGGATTATATGCGTTTCAGATCTTACAAGTGGCGACTATTTCTCAAAGCATAATACACTACAATGTGTAAAATGTAAAAGCATTTTTTTAATGATGTAAAATATTTTTTAATGAAAAGACAAGCAAGTTTTTATTTTTAAATATTAAAACGAGCATTCATATTAATTTTATTAATTGTAACAATTATATGGGTACTAACATTATCCGCGACTACCGCGTCAGAGTAGAATAATTACTTCGGAAAGCAGCCTTGGTTAACTTCAACATGATTTTCATACAAACGTTCATCATCCATTATAGTCCATTAGGAATTGTATTTGAAAAAAAATTTAGCCTATGTTTGAACTCGGATCTTTATGCGTATTAAATTTAATTAAAATCTACCCAGCAGTTTAGCCGCGAAAGCGTGACCAGGTTTATAAGGACGAACGTAATTTTCTGTGTCTTTAATGCCAAATTCTGAGAGACATATTTTCAATGGATATGGACAAATGGATTTTATATTGGGAGCAGATAATCGCCACATATACTCAAAGGTAACCGCTATCGTGATTCAGAATAACATGACCAAATCGCAAATAAAACTTATAGAACAGTTAAATAAATTAAATTGTCAAAATAACACCATATAATATTATTTTACACATACAGGCTGTACTTACATGGATATATCACACATATAATTTAAAAAACAAATTATTTCCTAGTGCTCTCTGTATATACAAATTCAAATAAATCTGATATGATAATTAAAATTTACAATTACTTAAACCAAAATTTAATATTAAACTGAAACTTTTAATAGAACAAATAATTTAGAAGTGAAATTAGAACATTCGAAAGTAGAACAGCACCAAAAAAGAACTAAAATTAGTACACTTTAATTATTTGTTATAAACAGAATATTTTGTAGCAATCCACAGCACCTGTATACAAGTTAATTACTAAAATATTAATCAAATTGTGTTAAGCGACAGTATTATGTTACCAGTAGTAATAGTAAAAATTAATATTATAATATACTAAACAATGAATTGGTTTTACAGTTTTATATACATTTATGTATGGAAGGATAAAAAAAATATGGAAATTTGCCATTTCAAATGTACTTAAGCACTATAATCTATTTTAAATCTATATTTTTGTCAATCCTAAACATATCGTGATTCTGGTAACTATTTAATGATCTAACATCAGTCAAACGCTGTGGTAATTAAAACTTATTTTAATCATTAAATCTGTCGTTTCTAGTGGATTCATTAAATAAAATGAACTTAACTTTATAAAACCAACAAATATACAGGGTACAGAGTTAAGAATCCACTAGAGGCGGCATTATGACTGAAATTAAACTAAAATCTGTAAATATTTACACGATACTCCCACATTTGCCGTTCGTTAAGGACAAGTTTGGTCCCAAAGATGGTCTTCCCAGAGTAGAGTGGTTAAACGTATTACCGACGGCCAAATCGAATCCATTGTTCATGTACTGGTTATTTTGCAAGCCAATAAGTATATCCACTAGCGCGTTAGCCGCGCTTTGTGCGTTTAACAATTCAAATATAATACAGTTACATTCTGGTTCGGGTGTTTTCGTGGAACTTTTTGTGCTAGACGTGGAACTTGTCGAGTTTGTTCCGGAACCGCCGGTGGGTGGGTTGGGGTGTAAGGGGCATGTGATTTGTAGATTTTTGGGATATTGTGTCGGGATACCTGACAGGTGGTTGGCAGCGGCGCGCGCGTAGAACACGCACGTATGGCCGTCCGCATCCGGAAAATTGGGATTGCCATTGTGCTGGAAAAAAATGGAAACATATTATACACTTAATTTTGTAGTTATGTTTCTATGTTCGTAACATTTCAAAATATTCAAGTCATGATTATTATTATCTTTCTAAACGTGTAAATTACGCAAACAATTTTTTTTACGTATTTTTTCTACAATCGTTGGCAAACAAAAATGTTTTAATGTTTGTACGTGAACAAAATAAAACAAAATGTTATGTTTATATATTGTTATATCTAATGTTCAAATAGTTCTGTTTGCTGATGACGCGTCGTTACTATTTAATATCAATAGGAGCGAATCTTATTATGACGTAAACTGTGCTATATCGAAGGTCGTTGAATGGTTTACTAGTAATAACTTGCTTTTGAATGAGAATAAAACGAAATGCATCAAATTCTCTCTTCCTAATGTTAAACAGACGGATACCAATGTTAAAATTAAGGGCACTAAAATCAACACTGACGAAACCACTACTTTTCTAGGCATAACTATTGACTCGAAGTTGCAATGGGGGGCTCACATTGAAAAGCTGACAAACAAGCTGGCGTCTGCAGTATATGCTATTAAGAGTATCCGTCAAATATCTGATATTGATACAGCAAGATTGGTATATTTCAGCTACTTTCATAGTATATTGACCTATGGTATATTACTTTGGGGCAGTGCTGCGGATTTTTATTCAGTATTCATCTTACAAAAACGGGCAGTTCGTGCCATATACAATCTTGGGCCTAGAGTATCTCTTAAAGAATTATTTAAAAATATTAATATATTAACATTTGCATCACAATACATACTTGAAAACATTAAGAAAAATCTGAGCTTTTTAAAAAAAATATGACCATCACAATATAAACATTCGAAATAAAAATAAACTTATCATTCCATGTAGTCGCCTTCATAAGATAGGTAATTCTTATCAAGGCCTCTCAATAAGATTTTTGTATCAAGTACCTCATTATAAACAGGACCTGCCATTGAAACAGTTCAAAAATACGATTAAAAATAAATTGTATAAAAAGTTCTACTATAGTATTAGTCAACATTTAGAGGACAAAAATCCATGGGAATAAATGTATTATTTATATAGGTACCGCGATGATTTTATTTATTATAATTTTATTTTAATTTTGGCACATTTGAAAAAATCTTTAAAAATTACATAAATTAATTATAAATAAATATGAGTCATGATTATAAGTTATATTGAACTTTATTAATGTATTAAGTATTCACATTTTTAGAATAACAATAATTAATTATTATTTGTAAATGAGTGTAATTATTATATAATTTCGACATGTTGGATTAGTGACTTCTACACTTCATCATGTAGGTACTTAAATATGCTTAAAAATAAAAATAATAATTATAACCCTACATAAAAGTAGGCGAAACATTTTTATTAAAATGTATAAACAGTATATCTAGTTTTGTTTAGTTTTATTTTAATTTTTAAGGTGTTTTGTAATATTGTTATATTTTATATATGGAAAATGTTATTTTTTTTTGACATATTTCAAGTGTAGCTTTCTACATACGAAATTAAGTAAGCTTTGACTTTGAAATTCAAACTCACATTTTTTAACTTACAACATTTCCATGTGATTGGTATGTTAAACAACTATTTATTGTTAAATTCAAATAAAATTAAATAAACAATCATATTTTTGTAAGACGTGGTGTATAAATATTTATTCTATGCCTACTTATGCATACTTCTAAATGTTCTTTTGTGTAAAGGTGTCTTAGTAATAGCGGTCGAGGCCTTGTTTTTAAGGCAAAAAGAGGCAATTGTGGACAGTACTAACCCATATGAGCAGTTGTGCGGCGGGCAGGTGCGCGGCGGCGGCGGCGGCCCGCAGTGCGAGCGCGCGGTCCGCGGGGGCGGGGGCCCGCGGGGGGGGCGCCGCCAGCGCACGGACGACGCCCGCGACATTGCCCCGCGCCGCCACCGCTCGCAGCGACTCGCCCTCCGCTCCACTGCCACCCGCGTTCGATAGGAACACGCGACGCTCATACTTTAACCTAATCCACCTGCAAAACCACTCAATCATTATTAAATGATAATAAATATTATGGCAGTTGGTAATTAATTAAATTTACATCTAGATATCTTTTACACGATTATACAATTTTAAACAATATTTTCAACCGATTTATACTATAAATACATAAAATAGAAAAAGACAAAAAGTGATAATTTTCAAAAAGCTCACACGTTTGAATCTTAGTTCACACGTACTGTTACTGTGTATTCTATTATAATTTCTCGCAAGCAATATCCTGTAGGTGTTTGTATTTTTAAGGAGTGCATTTGGTTAGTGAATGGTGTATCATGCCTTAAATGACGCCAAAGATGTTTTTACAACAACTAATAAAAATAATAAACTATAAAGCTAATAACTACAATAATAAAATATGTATATATACTTAGTACGACGTAGACAACTAAAAATTCTGATTTCGAGTTTTTTTTAAAAAAAGCATTGCGTATGTGATAAGAGAAACACATAATATAACTTTTTAAGTTACCTTTCTTTATCTTCCCTAGAAGATGTAGGTAAGGGTTTGACGTGTCCTCGTAAGTCCGCTTCCCATATTGAATTAGCTAATGCGTTTCCTATTGTCACCATAACACTAACATGTCCCAATCTGAAATAAGATTATCACGAAAAATTAAATTAAGGATGAATATTTAATAATTTAAGAGTAATAAAACTGCAAAAAAAATAATTTTTAATAATTATTTCATTACAATAATTTTATCAACAACTCACTAATGGTTTTCGAGTTTAATTAATAATGCATAAACCTTCATGTATGTTGACAAACAATTTGTTAATGATAATCATATTAGAATTTAATATGGTTCCACCTGGAAATCATGACCTTCTTCACCAAAGTACTATCAAAATAGGTCCGCTTTGGCCGGATAACTGAGTTCCAAACATACAAATAGCAAAATACAGATTAGCTCGTTCAAACAAACAAAAAATAAAATAGACATGTGCTTCAGCACATCTTAAGTTAATATGACTAGATTTTGTTCAAGGTTTGCCAGTATTTCCAAATTATCAAGTTGCCTGCAACCAGATCATAAACTTCGGTACTACAAGTAATTGGGAAAACTACCATCCTATATATTTCTCTGGATCATGAAACAACCAAAATTGGGGAGAATCAGTTCAGGCATTGACGAAAAATTCACCTAAAATACCTACTATGTCTCAATAAAAAAAGTTTCAATAATATTACTTACGGCCACTCATCCAAATCCAAAGACCTCACTCTGGATATATGAGATCCGAGATTCCTGTGTATCCCCGAACATTCTATACATATCAGCACACCTAGGTTCAAACTCGCCCAGTCTGGATCTGAAATGCAAACAAATATCGTAACAGATTTTACAAATTTTAAAGCAAGAAATGTTCTAACCATTTGACATATCTTTTGTCAGCGAGAGACGAAAAGGTGCGGGTTCAAATCCTGTCTAAGGTGAAATGTTTCCTTTTTTTTTAAATTGTGAAAAAGTACGGGGCCAGTGCTAAAATTAAAATTACTTCTTATAACCGATTTTAGTATTATTGACATAAGCTCGGTTCTTATAACCAACAAACCGTAATCGGTTAGTATAACCATTGGAAGTTTGCCGAAAAGTGAAGAAGCGTTGCTGATAATTACACAAAAATATTTTAATAACGAACGACCTTAGTTCGATTTTTCACTATTCCTACAGAAAACTACCATTCGTAAGCAAAACGCTCGGTTTCTTAAATATAGGAGCCGGGCAAAAGACAGGAGTAGGAATTTAGAGACGCCAAGACAATGCCTCTGGCTGTTTAAATTCCTATGTCATATTCAAAAAACGCCAGTATGACAATTTTTACTATTAACTTAAGACAGCGGAGCCTTTCTTAAATGTGACCAACTAAAATTAATGAGAAGTTGATGATGATAATTATAATATACCTGGAGCTCCACAGTCGCAGCACTTGTCGTTGCCTTTTACCCTCCGTATGTAGTAGGTGGCCCGAACATCCCCCGTCGAGTTTGCCCCCGTTGGAGCGGGTTGTCTTGATGTCTGCAATATTATAAAGCATTTATTAATAATTAATAATTCACGTGCACAATTTTGAACATTTTTGCTTAGTATTTGACTTTTCATTTTATAAAAAATGCACTTAGGGTCGCTTGGACGTTCCTAGCTTAAATTTAATTATGGCTAAGTAAACCGAGTAAGCTTCTAATTAATATCTGTTAAATAAAATTCTCGTGTCACAATGGTAGTAATTGTACTCTTCTGAAAGGGATTGACCGATTCTCATGAAATTTTGTGAGCATATTGAGCACGTCTGAGAATCGGCCAACATCTATTCTTCATACCCCTAAGTGATAAGGGTGACTCGCCCCATTTTTTTACTAAAACTACATTAAAAATATTAGCAGAACAATGTCTGCTGGGTCAGCTGACTACTCTGTAAGTAAGTATCTTCACGCCCTTATCCCCGAAGAGGTAGGCAGAGGCACAACCAGGGTACCCACGACTAGCCGAAGATACTAAGTCCCACAATGTGATAGGTGGCAAGCCTATCGCCAACCGGGCACATATCCTATCCCGAGCAACATTTTTTTGTTAGAAAATTGGAAAAACCCAATTTTCTTTTTGTTGCCCGACCCGGGATTCGAACCCGGGACCTCATGCAGTCAAGTCTCTACTCTACTCTAGTCTACTCTGTAACCCTATAAAAACTATTTA
>NJDC01004086.1:40703-51748 GCA_002245475.1 Calephelis virginiensis
ACATCCATTTTTAAACCGCCAAACCCAACACATAGGCGTAAAGTCCATTCATCTAACAAGTGCTTATCGATTTCATAATCGCTTTGTGGGATTGTCGACCTGTGATTAGATTCGCTAGACTAGTTGACATGTGTCGATAAAAATACTTCTTTCTTCTACTATCTGGATTATCAAACTTTATCTCAGAAGGAATTCATGCCTTAGATGGGATCTTAGATTTTCTGACAATGAGCAAAATGTTTTTTGAAAACTATTGAAAACAATATCAATATTCAAATCTAAAATGAATTACTGTATTGGAAGGCTGCCTAGTCTAGACTGCTGTTTAATACTAAAAAAATTACATAACTCATTTTTAAGTAACAAAAAAATCCTCGATGCGATATTATAAGTTTGAAAGTTTACTACACAAGAAGCAGAAAATAAAAATGATTAAAAATAGTTATGCCCGTAGTTTCATAAATGCAATAATACATTTTTGTAAACATGCTAACAATAAACAGACTAAATAATTCTATTTTGTTTGGTAGGATTATTAATAATAATATAATATTAATATAATCAATATTTTAATACCAGTTGAGTTGACAGATGTTATCTTGTCCTACCAAAGAAAATTGTTTATTTTATATCAACCTTATCCTAAAAATAATTAACGCACCAAAAAAGTAAATACCTAATTGGTCCATCCGTTTACAGATGATCGCAATGACCAAGGGATTTATTTTTATCTATAACATTATCCCAATTACATTTTAATCAATTCATTTAAATCAAATCAATCTTTATTTAGTGATTTATTGACAAACGCAAAAACATATAAACGATAAAATTAGCTCAACGTATATTCTAATATCGTATATTTTTATTAAAATTGCCGTCTTGTAAAACACAATAACACATACATATATATCTTCAGACGAAGTTCTTTACGGGAAAGGTAGAGAATATCGAGTGCAAAATGTCACGATCTTGACAGACCTACCTAGCTTCCCCACATTTATTACTCTTTTCATACAAAAACGCTGGTTTCGGTGAATCCTGATACCGAACCCGAAAAAACCCTAACGATTTACTATAACAAATATGTTTCAAAAATTCTACGTATCTTCACGCCCATATCCCCGAAGAGGAAGGCAGAGGCACAACCAGGACACCCACGACTAGCCGAAGATACTAAGTCCCACAATGTGATAGGTGGCAAGCCTTACCGCCAACCGGGCACATAACCTATCCCGAGCAACATTTTTTTTAATTAAAATTCTATGCGTTCGTTATTATTTTACAAGCACGAGATGTCGGTAATTGGCAAGAGGTAGTAAATAATATGGAAATTACGGAAGAGGACGTTTAGTTTACAAAACTTTAAAAGTAGTTATTTCGCCATTGTTCCATTGATAGTGCATACTAAATTATCTCTGTAGAGCAACGGACGAACTGTAACAATTTGTTACTTCACTCGCTCGTAAATAATTCGATAAGAATTCTTGAAATTGCACTAGAAATACATTTCGCTTTAACATTGTTCTTGATAATTGAAAATGTTCATGCCGTAGAAATATTTTTTCGACTGCAGGTAATTGTTTCCCGTATAATTAACTCTTTACATACATTTTTTTACTTTTAGATACATTTATTGTTCAGAACATTTTGTAAAACATATAGTAACAACCAAATAAATTGACTTATATCGCTTTTTCTTTATATTATACTATTGACAAGGAGTTATTCAAGTCAATTTTCGTTGAAAGTTTTTATTAAGATTTACGTCCTATTTTTTTTGGGATTACTTCGTCTTTTATTTCAGAACTTACTTCTAAACCTAAGAATTGACTTCTTAACTAAAAGATAGACAGGGAAAGACTCATTTTACTACTTTAAGACTCTGAGGCTCATCGACAATAGAATAAGCTGGTTTTAGGAATCCAAATGTCATTTTTAAAGACCCAAAAAAATATTTTCAGTTCTACATCATTATTAATTACAATGTAATCAATACAACTTTTTTCAATTAAAACTGTTACCACATCATGTTGTCTATAAAGAGCACTGTGTCTTCATTTTGTACTTTTATACCCTTTTGTAATGTTACCAATAAGAACAAATTGTATTTGTTCCCAGCAGGACACGAGAGATTTCAAATAAAAAAGACATCAAACAAAAGGAAATATAGCCACGAGTGCTTTTCCTACTTCTTTTAACAAATATAAAACTAAGTAACAAGATACAGGATGGGCTAGCAAGGTAATTGTCACCTACAACATTGTCTGATACACAATACGTTTTGTGGTTACTTTACTTCCGTTGTTAGCCTTCAAAGGACGTGGTCCACAATGCAGTTTTTTAATTAAAATTGAATTGTACCTACATATAAGTTGCTTCGCTTACCGACGGACGTTGTGCTGTCCTGAATATGAATATTTTACCTATTCCTGCCGCCATAATGACAATGTCACGTTCTAGTCTGGATGGTAGCCGGTAAACTTGCACAATTTGCTTTATACCCCAGCCACAGGACAGCAACACACCTACAACATCTATGCTGTCTATAGACCGACGTTACCATCATGGGAGCCGCATGCTTGTTCGCTGTATTTTGCCCTTATTTTTTTTAGCAAAATTGGGCCATTTAGTTCACGCGTGGCGCGATGACCAAGGGAAACATGCATTATTTTTTTTATGTACGATCAACGGAACATCAATACAACGATTAGATAAAACAAATATTACTTAAATGTTACTTATATAAGAGTATTTTTGCACGGGCTTTAATTATGTGGATTCTAAGACAAAAACGTAATTTGAAATAGAAAGTCGCGCGGTAGCAAGGTTGATCATATGGTTGAAACTTGGAATTCTAAGGTTATAGATAGGTAAATGAGGTTTCAAATGGTGTCAATAACGACTCGTAGAGTAGCGATCACATTTTACTATACAGGTTATAGTGAAACATCAGGTACATCGAATAGCAGTTTAAAAGAATAAATAACAATTAACCGTTTTATTACTTTAAACAGTTCTTGAAAACAAGAAAGAAGAGAAAAAAAACTAAATTTCGATAAAATATATGCAGTGTGAAACTAAAACATAGAAAGAAAGTGTCTTTTTGTAGATTAATTTATGGTTATTTCCTTGCACCAAGATGTCTAAACATTTTTAAAAGGTATATCCAAAGTAAAAGTTAAACCAGCAGATGTATACATATAGGTACATACATATTTTGATTAAGGGTAAGAATTTTAAACAAAACAAAGATATTTTTGATAAAAAAAAACCCAACATAATTAATGTAATCCTTGAGAACAGAATTACAGAAGAGTTACTCGAGCAGGATATTACTTTTAAAATGAAACCCAAAAAATAACTGCCATAAAGTGTAACGGAATAGAGTTGAACGTGACTAAGTGACAAGTAACGAGACGTTGCGCATTCATCTTAAGGTCATTACCACCATTCAATTAAAACTACACACTGCCGAACAACAATAATAGATTCGTACATTTCACATACTATGTAATTAAAATTGCGGGCTATATCTACGTCATGAATTATAATTTTCATTCAAGTGTGCTAGGGTTTGCGGAAATTTGTATCATTAAATGCGTTAAGCATGGTTTAAATCTAGAACATAAATTAAATACATAAGTAGCACTAAAAAATGTACTTGTAATTTATTATTTGTAACATAAAAAGACACACCAAAAACAAGTGATCTTTATTAAAGTTCTATATTATTAACGAATTTAAATATCTTACTGTGCTTAACAAAATAATTGATTGCAATTAATAATGTTAAATGCATTCCATTACAAGTTGAAAAAACGAAAATTTCAAATCAGTATACGTATAATAAGTCACAAAAATATTTTCCGTTTTATAGGTAAAAAATATATAAATAAATGGCAACATTAATTTTATGGCATTTAGTAAGGCAAGAAACGTCATTTTGACAATAGATGATACGTTATGTAGGTCTTTTTTCTTTATTTTGTTAGGTTTTGGCAATAGCGTTAGCATTCGCTGTTAGTCAGTTGAAATTTGGTGAATTTTTTTTGTTGAAAGTTATCTGATTTAACAAAATCGGTTTTAAAACTATTTTTAATTACCTAATAATTATTATAAGTAGTCAAAAGAAGTCATGTCAGGATATTGAGTAAAGCGGCTATTTCACTTTTGTGCACTTTCGCTGAACAAATTGTACAAAATGCCACCAAAATTGATTGATTTTAATCAATATAAAATCGAATTTCAATAATTACGAAAAAACTACGACCATATTTTGCTCGATGGCACCAAAACTCAAACGATTAGTCAATGATAAAAAAAACCGGTCAAGTGCGAGTCAGATGTGCGCACTAAGGGTTTCGTACAAACCTATTAGTATAAAAGTAACAGTTCACCCATTATGAAAATCATGTTAAAGTTATGTTATTTTTATTGAAAAAATTGAATCCAACCTTACAATATGCGGAACTGGAGCATAATATCTCTACGCGTTCAAGAGGAAAGGGGGTACCTACTATAAAATTATTAAAAATAACTAAGTTTATTTTAATACATATTATATGCCACGGTGTTTGTCCGCGATCGTGATGGACTCCGAAACTAAGTAGTTTTAATCAAATTTACACACCATGTGCAGTTTGATCCAACTTGAAAGATATAGGACAGTTAACGTCTCAATTTATCGCAGGCGAAACTGCGAATAACAACTAGTTTAACTTTTATAATACTTATATAATTAATATGAATCGCTAAAATGTATGTACGCGCATAAGTTTAGAACGGCCGGACCCAAATTAGCCAAATTTTGGTTTTGAATTTTTTGTGGAAGTCTAGGGAAGGTTTAATATATAAGAAAAAAGGAAAACTAGCAAAAACAATATTATAAGTTTTCCTTTGCAAACAGAACAGAACGGGTAGAACGAAGTTCGTCGGGACAGCTAGTATAGGTATAAAGGTGTTAAAAGTCTGTCGGTGTCCTGTGGCCGCCCATGATTTTCCAGAATCAAGTTTTCAACTATTTCTATCGGTATATGCGTGAAGTATATAAAGCATGAACTTACTGAAAATGCGATTAGTTTAAAACTAGACGGTGCCCTAGAATATTCTACGAGAAGTACGTTAAACGGCTACATAGCTATACTAGTATAAGTCGGTTATTATGTTCTGTTTCAGAACAGCTAAAACTTGAAAGTTCGCTGCCCCGAAGCAGGTTGAGCTTCTAACTAAAGAACGGAATAATTTTCTAAGACCTAATTATCTTAGCGAAAGACGTTAAATGACTCGGAAGCTTAACTGTACAGTTATTAAGAAAGTTCAAATAAGTTTTAATATTGTTGAAAATCACTGAAAATTACTGAGGAAAATGTTAGAGATTTCGGTTAAAATATGTAAATTATATCTATATACTAGGTAGTCGGCTGGGATTTCCCCTTTTTTAGTGTTTTCGTTCTCTCTTGGGAACCATTTGAGCGATTGAAAGAAACGGTAGCCCAGTTTTAGACTTAGATATTCAAATACATCTTTGACAAATTTTATCAAATAATGTTTAGCCGTTAAAGCGTAACATACATATTTTAAAGTTTATATATTTATTTAATACTTTACTGTACACAAAACACTAACAACATAAGTGAAAATGTAAAATTTATTTAAAAAACGAACTTATCTCTAAAAGAGAATTCTTGCAGCAGTCCTTTACAGAGAATGTTTAAAAAATGTGGAATAAACCGTGTAGGTACTAAAAGTGTTTAAAACGTAAAGTTCAAAACAATAGGACTGAATAAAACGATCATTTTTGGATTTTTGTTTGAAGAACTCGAAAAGTAGATCAGTTTAGATAAACTCGTTTAAAACAGAAATAGATCTATCAATTGTGCGGGGCCAGTACAATGGAAATGTAAGTGAATTTAGCCTTTGAGAGTCTCAACGCAGAAGGTCAAATATTTGAATGGCACGCCGCTAGTTCGTCTGCAGAGCGCTCGTGATCTGAATTTTAATTTCATCTGCACGAGTTTCAATAGTATTGGCATAACTGAATAGATGTTTTTGCAACTTCATCTCAATAGCTTGTTTCTGATACCTTTTTTTTTACTTTGTGGAATCAGTTACCGAGGTCGGTATTCCAAAACGATTATGACTTAGGAACCTTCAAGAAGAGAGCGTTCTCTTTCCTTAAAGGTCAGCAACGCATCTGTGATGCTCCTGGTGTAGCGAATGTCCGTGGGCGGCGGTGGTCACTTTCCATCAGGTGACCCACTTGCTCGTTTGATTTCTCTTGTATAAAAAAAAATATTAAAAAAATGAGTATATTGTGGTTTTTGTATGTAAGAGTTCAACGGACAAACACACAACTCTCGTGATGGTAATTAACAACCGTGGCCTGTAGACAACATAGATGTTATAAGTGCGTTGCGTTGTTGCCGGGATGTTAGGCATATTATCCACGTCTACCGGCTACAATACTCTCCCGACCATAACAAAGTCATAACGGCGGTAGGAATAGCTAAGGCGGTCGATCCCTACCCGGTCGAGTGGCTACACATTACTCTACCACCAGTGGTCTTCTTGGTAATGACTTATATTTTAAACTGTGCTCGCCTCTTGTGAACTGCCTGGTAGAGAGACAGATGGTCTATTCTACACAGTGGATTGTTGACTGTGGCTTTACTCGCATTTTCAATCTACTTCGCTCTTCAATGAGACATTGTGATGATATAAGGGGTAATAAACTGACACAAACCTTTCATAAACAAGTACTTATACTCTTCACATTTACACGACTATTTTCTTTCGCTTTAAACATATTTTAATTTATGCCTCTGTCCTCTGTCCTCTGTCTGTTACGCCTCTGTGGTCTAGCGGTCCGGGTGTTGGACTTGACTGCAACAGGTCCCGGGTTCGAATCCCGGGTCGGCCAACAAAAAGAAAATTGAATTTTTCCAATTTTCTAATAAAAAAAAATGTTGGTCGGGATTGGAATTGTGCCCGGTTGGCGATAGGCTTGCCACCTATCACATTGTGGGACTTAGTGTCTTCGGCTAGTCGTGGGTGCCTTGGTTGTACCTCTGCCTACCTCTTCGGGGATATGGGCGTGAAGATACTTTTCAATCTAATTCGCTCTTCAATGAGACATTGTGATGATATAAGGGGTAATAAACTGACACAAACCTTTCATAAACAAGTACCTATACTCTTCACATTTACACGACTATTTTCTTTCGCTTTAATTATATTTTAATTTATGTTATCTTCGCTTTTGTGACAGTGAAATAAATCCTGTTCTTGCTTAAGTCTATGTGTATGCGAGTACTAGGTATATGCTTCATCGAGCTAAAAATTTCGTCACGGTCTCTCCAGTGTTTAGTTATGTTTAGTGCCAAATAATAAAATATAACATGGTAAATACATTAAAACTAATTTCTGAGACCTAGCACTGTACTGACAAAAACGTATTTTCAAACCCACTCAATACCTACTCTTAAATACCGTAGAGGGAAAAGGTTGCTTAAAGCATTGCCATTTGCGATGTAAACTCTATTGGTTGTACCCAGAACAAAAATATTTAAAACATTTTCAAAACTTATTTAAATTAAAACTGAAAAAGTGGAACGAAAAATGTCATCAGAATATAAAATAGAATAAAGAAGTACCCAATAAAATATTAAAATACAATAATTAACAAATATATTTCTAATATTTCTGAATCAATTAACAAACGGTAGCTACCTAAGTAGAATTTTCACTGCAATTCTACCCGTTTAAGAACGGAAAGACGCCGAGGAACCATGCTATGATATAGCGATACATGTTATGATACCTAGGTATTAGGAGTACATTATTAAAACCCAATACGAAATACATTTTTATGATATTAGAAGGAAAACAAGCAGAAGGATTCCCTGGTCGTAAGAAAATCACGCCGCCTAAAAACACCCAAGGTGGTACTGGTGCTCTGGCAACCTGAGACAGGGATGTTAGGTCTCGAGCAAAAGTAATTTACCGGTTACCTTACCCTACGAACCAGAACACTTCAACGTGAATCACTGACATTATGGCAGCAGGAAAAGATAAGGCGGTGGTATCAATACATTCGAGTCGCTGCGAAACTCTATCACCTATTAGGATGTCACGGTGTTAGTAACGGTAAGCCACGCTCGCCTCTTATGAGCTGCCTGGCCTGTTCTATTCTGTAAGAAAGCCCTGTAACACGGTTTCGTGATATCTAAATCCTTGAGAAGAAAGTATCGATGAAAAGAGGACAAAGCTGTAAAATTTGTAGGAGTCAAGAGAGTTTGTGCTTATGCTGTTGCGAGAACCACGGGTACAAATGTTCTCCATCTTATAGTATCCTTCCCACAAACTTTAAATCCATACCAAAAACTTGTTTCAATAAGAGGCCAAACATTTCAATTTTAGGTAATGGAAACAAATTATTCCGCTCGCACAGGTGACGCGGAGAACCGGCTCTTATTTAGGAATTTATGAATAATTGTATATTTTATAAGACAAGGGATTTATTGATTTATTAATCAAGTGTATTGCGCAGCAGCTGCCTCCTCCAGGTGATTCTCAAACTATACCAACATTTGTTTGAAATAAAAAAAAATACACGAAAATTAAAAATCTTGAATACCCACCGACAAAATCTATATGTAACGTATATATATGTAGTGTAGTGTATATATTGTAATGTAGTAAAAACTATTTCGATCATTCGATCGATAAAGCCGACTTTCAAACAAAACAATCTGCATCGAATACGGTCCATCCGTTGAAATGTTATGACTAAACTCTCTCACACACAAACACACACGTCCATCTCATAATCCCTTCTTTTCCCATAAGGGTTAAAAAGCCGCACCGAAACCAGTCAATCCGTTATGTAATGACGCCACAGACAGACCCACACAGATATCCGTCAATCTCATAACGCCATCTTTTACTGTAAGGGTTAAAATTCAGCATCGTAAACGGTCCATCCGTTTAAAGTTGTAATGCAACAGACAGACACGCACACACACTCACGTCATCATTCTAACACCCCTTTTTTCCGCCGGGATCTAAAAAGACGAGCCCCTTAGTTTCTATAGGGACAGCAAATGTTTAAATCTATTCCAATTTTGTAACATAAATTAGGCACTCCATGAGTATCAGAACAGGCATATAAAAGTTACATGTAGAAAAGTGTGTCAGACTATCACACAGGAAGACCAATTAGCGATAAATTATGGAAGTGGCACACGAGGATGTGGATCTAGTCCTATTAAATTTATCTTTACTAATTTTTTTCATAGAAAAAGACAGCGAAAAAACACTCGACTCCTCGGACGTCAACAGAAAACCATGGTTTGTAGACATCATAGATGTTATAGGTGGGCAAGGTGCCAAACCTAATATGCGAGTCTACTGGCTATCCTACCCTCCGAATCGGAACATGACACTGCCATTATCTACCAGGGCAAGATGCAGCACAGCACTCTTCCACCAGTGGCTTTGTTAGTAATGACACATTTAACATTTGATCTCCTTTTACGAGCTGCCAGACAGGACGACTGCTGTTCTGTTCTATACAGAGGATCCGGACTAGCACGGGGAAAAATACGCACTTGACCTAAAATCCCAGCCTTAACGCACCAGCGTCAACTATATTATGATGTCTATAAATTATGATCGATTCTTAGATACCATCAGATTCGTCTGCTTGTTTACTTCCAACAAAAAATTAAAAATCTAGAATCTATGTACATTACGTCATTTGTGTTTGCTATGTCTATTGTATTTCTGTTGGTCACTGGAGATAGCAAATATAAAACACGTCATTTGACAGCGATTCGATATACACTCATCCATTTTGAGTTGGTAACTTAGTTACATAATCACCCCCCAGGACTAGCCGAAGACACCAAGTCCCACAATGTGATAGGTGGCAAGCCTATCGCCAAGCAAACATATATCCGATCCCGAGCCAAATTATTTCGTAATAGAAAAAAATAAACATTTTTAATTTTTTTGTTGGCTGCTAGACCATAGAGGCGATTATTTTTTATATACTAATGTATTTATAATTTTATCACTGCGGTATCACTTATCAGTGCTGCCCAGCGCCCGTCACGTATTTCCCCAATCGATCAAATTAAAAACACCACGGCGAATGAAAACAAAAACGCCAGGCGCCAATATGTCGGCACGAGTCTACGAAGGGTCTTTTAGAATTAACCAAATAGACCTTAACACTACAGACATAAGCATTAGTTTTGTTTAGCCAAAGAAAAGGGTCATAGACTAATAAATTAATAAACGGAGGTGACAATTGAATTTGCCTTCATTGTGATTGGTATAATTTAAATCACAAGTAAAACTAAATTATAAAATTGGATGAGTTAAAAGTGAGAGTAGTTGTTTGTGCTAACAAAATATTACACACTCAATTACAACCAAATAATAAGAAAAGATTTATAATTCCAGCATTTTTAATGGCATAAGATAACGAACAACCACGCGTCCCCTCTGAAGGTAAGAAATGACCGCAGCCTATAAACACCAAAGATATTTTAGGTGCGTCGCTGTCCTACAGCCGGGGTTATAGGCCAATTGTGCAAGTCTACCGTCTTACCTACCCTACGGACCGAAACATGACATTAACATTAAGACGACAGGAATTAGGTAAGGCGGTGAATCCCTACCCGGGCAAGTATCTGCACAGAACTCTACTCCACCAGTAGTTTTATTGGTAATGATCGTTTTCGCCTTCGCACGCCTCTTACGAGCTGCCAAGCAGGATGACAAATGGTCTACTCTACAATGAGGACTTGGACCAACATAGGAAAAAGTATGTCATGTATGTATGCTAGAATTACAAAATTATACGATTTCGTCGTGTGGTAAGCACATGAACTAGTATGCCGATATTCTCCTCTCCTTTTTTATTTGAAGTAGGAACTATATCGTAATCTTACCATCGTCACTTTATACATATTTAGATAGAAAAACAATTACAACATACTTAATATTATACATCAGAGGTTCCCAAACTTATTTCA
>NJDC01004086.1:59637-69924 GCA_002245475.1 Calephelis virginiensis
CTTTAGAATTTGTACATTCCATCGTCGTCCCTTGGTAAAATGCCATTATACATATTAGTTTTTTACTCTCGACGGAAAATAGAGGGGTGTATACTTGTGATGTGACTATGTGTGTCTGTTTACAGACACACATATAACTTCGATTCGGTTTCGATGTCTTTGGGTGGAGAGTTGAAGTAATCGAGATGATTCTTAGCTTTACACGTAGCTTTTGTCGCGAGTTATTGGAATTTTAACTTAAATGTTATTAAACCTGTATTTCACCACAAGACACTTTTTATAAGACATAAGCCAACCGGTTTCACTTCAAAAATACTGAACATCACATTGAAGTTGATTTATCTATACCTCGGCCTTAGAACCCTGATTATAGAAGTAGTTGAACCGGCTGGCTTAAGGCTAAGAAAAATTCAAACCTGTTTTATAAAGAGTTCTGTAACAAAATAGCAGATTATTTTGTAACAACGTGTACCTATATACAAATAGCCTCACCTACCAGTTAATATTTCAGCTAAACCCCACGAATACAGTTATCTAACCGTGTCGCTAGCCGCTACCCTTTCCTATATTTAGACAGCGTAGGGTTATTCCCGGGTCAGGTCAATAAAGGTGACGTCATTAATGCCACGGTATGGGCTAACGAAAGGATATTTTAGTCTAAAATCAATATTACTACCTGAGGACAGTATCATGTATTTAGGTGCAAGGATGGAGAGAAAGAGATTAAGGCGAAGTCATTGTTTAAATCATGGTAAGAATAGATTTTAAGTAGTCACTTTTCACTTGTTCATTCCATTCATTGTTATACATTGCATAGAAAAGAAAAAAAAATCTTTTCATTAATAATTTCTGCTACCATTACGTTAGGAAAAATGTTATTATTATTAATATTTAAAAAAAAATACACAAAGAAACCTTTTAATAAAGAATTTTCTGAATGTATAAATTCCTCTACATTTTTATATTGTAGAATTTTATGTTATAGACTAAACTGTAACTTCCGAATCGTGGTAGGTACGAGTAGTACCTATGCAGTAGATAAAGTAAATTTCTATTTTTTAAATGAAATAATAAGGTTTGTATTATATAATAAACAAAATTAAAATTAAATTAATTGTTTTTACTTAACAAAATATTTGGGCACCCACGATGTGGAAGAATGTTTTGATACGATATTGAATAACGTATTTTTGAAGTTATACTTCTTTTGGCGCATTAGGAAAAAATGATGAGGGTAAATTTTTACGATGCGCGCGCACACCGTCACGAAAAACCGACATGATGAAGTTAGCTATGAAGTTAGCTATAGATAACATTTTAGTTTTAAAAAGATTTTTATCTTATTACGCCGAAGAAGTATAACTTCTAACGCGTGTACATAAGTACACACACACTTTTTTTATTATTACATATTACTCTCGATTGAATCTGTAGTCTAGCGATCCCTTGTCGGGTTTGACTTCGTGAGGTCCCGAGCAACCAAAAGAAATTTTATTTTTAAACCTTCTAATAAAAACAACGGTTGCCCGGGTTTGGATGTGTGCCCAGTTGGCAATAGGCTAGTTACTTATTACACTGATGGACTTGGTGTCTTCGGCTAGTTCGGCTGGTTGTGCCTCTGCTATCCTCTTAGGGCATACCGGCGTGAAGATACAACTTTTTACATACTAATCAAATTTATTAATTCCATGTTACTTCGCCCGAGCAGCCGAATTTCTTATAATCAAATACAGTGTCTCCAACTTACAGAACATGGATTAGAACCTAATTTGGATGTCTTTCGAATCCTAGTCCGTAGTCCGTATACGTAGAGTACACCGTAGTCGATGCAATTTATTTAGAAACACTTGTACTTTCCACAATATATTTTATTATTTTTTATTTTAATGGTTTAGCCAACCGGTTTCGCTATACAAGCATCATCAGGGCTAAAGTACAAGTGTTTCTAAATAAATTGCATCAAGAATGGAATTCCACCAAGCACCGACGATAAGAAGTATAGAATCTATACCGTAGTCTTTTGTGATGCAGATTCATACAGCTAAAATTCTGAATAATAATGTTCCGTTCAAATGCGTCTCAGTCATATGTGCAGATAATGAATAGCTTTGATGAAAATATACAACCGCCACCCAGATACCATCAACAATTCCATCTGATTGTGTGTCTGGCGCGTCACGATATCAGGCTTAATTACACTGGAGCGACATTCAAATTGTGCTTTGATGTAAATATTCACACTAGTGCTTATTAAAATTAGTCGTAATATAATGGATTAAAAGTATTTTTATGTATATTTCTGTCGTCTAGCGGTTTAGTTGCTGGGCTTGACTGCATGAGGTTCCGTGTTCGAATCCCGGATCGTGCAACAAAGAGAAAATTGGATTTTTCCAATTTTCTAATAAAAAAAATGTTGCTCGGGATTGGAAATGTGCCCGGTTGGCGATAAGCTTGCCACCTAACACACTGTGGGACTTAGTATCTTCGGCTAGTCGTGGGTGCCCTGGTTGTGCCTCTGCCTACAACTTCCGGGATATGGGCGTGAAGATGCTTTTTTTATGTAATAGGCGAACAAGAACATGCGTCTCTTAATGTCTCATAAGAGAACTGTGGCTTATAGACAACATACAAGTTACAGGTGTATCGCTGTCCTGCGTTGCTAACGTGAAGCCGGGATGTAAGGCCTCAAACAAAAAGTAAGTTTACCGGCTACCTTACCCTCCGAACCGGCACAAGTAAACGGCAAGCATTGACGTTATGGCAGAGCAGAGTTAGGTAAGGCGGTGGTACCAATCCGGGCGAGTTGATGCGAAACTCGACCACCAAGTAAGACGTCACGATGTTAGTGACTGTAAGCCTATGCTCGCCTTTTACGAGCTACCTGGTAGGAAGGCAGATGGTCTATTCTGCGGAGAAGCCCGGACCAACACGGGATCCCTCCCCGGGTAAATTAGTACCTTCGGTGGGTCTAGTTTGCACTTACCTATATTTTAAACAGCGCTCGCCTCTTACGAGCTACCTGGAAGAGAGACAGATGGTCTATTCTACTCAGCGGAGCCGGACCAACAAGGCGAAAATGTAAATTTAATTGAAAGAAAGAAAGAAAGAAAAAATATTTATTTGCGGAATATGAGTGTTACAAAGATGTTACAAAATTATTTAAGCGTTCCTACATATTCTACCAACTTGTGGTGTGCAAATATTTTAATATGTTTTTAATTATTTATTCACGATTTACTACTTACACACTGTTTTTTGTTTGTTTTGAGATTACATGATTATTTATTAATACGCACAATTTTTAGAATGTAAATTAATTTATCCCTATCTACCGTAAACTACCAAACAACAATTTTACATACGTATTACGTAAAATACCAACACATAGTTTAATTTTGAAGATTATGATTGACTTATCTTGTAGTACGAAGTACTATTACTTATTCAGTGTCTATATTATAGAACATGACGTTTTTTTTATAATCAAATAAATACTTTCGTAAAGTAAGTAACAAAAGTAACAAACAATAAGCTCCTCCCACCTTAGAGTTCGCCCAAGTGCAAATCGTACTCTTAAAATAAAATCATACACTTCTATTTATGATTTTATTAACAATGCACATTTCTTGACTATTAGTCTTTATAATCAGGATTGTCCACTGGAGTTTTTACTACCGTGTTTATCGTGCTTCCAAAGTACTACCTGCCTCTTGGGCCGTTAGTCACCATGATGATGAGCCTAAACTGGTGGAATTTTAACCGCCTCAATGATTTCAACAGCTAAGTAACGCGGATATCCCAATTATATTTGAGTAGGTTCCACCTACATACGTGTGCTTCTCTAGCGACTGGGGAAATTGGGTCGAATTAATAAACATAATATTATTATCAAACCATTGTTCATGCTGGATAGGCAGAGTGTATTGAACACCAAATGGTAATCGGTTTCATACTTTTAACTATAATAATAAATGTAAATGAAGTGTGCAGTAATACCACAAAAAATAACTCCAATTATTTCATGACCACGTAGCGATTTGGTTATTATTTTCTCGAAATAATAGTTTCGAGACATTCTCACAAAAAAAATATCAACATCTCCCTAACCCTTAAACAAACACGAGCCTCTGTGAATTTTTAGGAAAAAAACGAAGTTGGTTTCCGGGTAATTAGGGGCCGCTGATTTCATTTTTGATGAAAAATAAAAAAGGGGGGGGGGAAGGGTTTTTTTAGGTTGTAAATATCTTACCATTGTCCACTATCGACTTTTAAAATATTACGCTGGTGGTAAAATAGTGACCATTATCCGATAAGATTTGAATAAATTCCAGTTTTGAATAAATAACAGTTGTTTTCCCTGGACTTGCTTGTGTAATTTAGGTAATACAAAAAAATAAAGGTATTTAATTTTTTTAAGCAAAATTTATAAATAAGCATCTTTTGCCACCCAAAAATACATTTTATTTTTTATATTAGTAAATCCAATTTATAGTTAGTCACCAATGGACAATGACAAATTATTTAACCACTTTTACTCATAACTTCGCATGATCAAAGAACATGCACACATTACCGGATTTCACAATCTAATGGGTGCAAAACTACAACAATATAACATAGTTTATGAATCTGTACGCAAAAAATACTTACCAGATTTTTTGTTGAACAAAACTAAATTTTTTTTAGGATTGTCACAACAATTTCAAATTTTTTCCACCTAACTGCAATGGGTGCACAGTCAAAATAATGTCAAAATTGTATGAATAGTAGCGACTCTACCGTCAGATAACGGAGTCAAAATGACATCTGACTATGATGTAAAAAATCAAAGCTACAGTGATGATCATTATATATTTTATTTAGAGATGATTACTGTAAATTTTGAATCTCGTGTCACACACATCCAGGTGATGTCGACATTGTTACTTACCAATAGATTATTTCAATAATTTCTATGGGACCCGAGAGATGGAGTAAAACTCATACAAAATAAAAATATGTTGCTAAATTCGGAAATAATTTTAAAAAGTACACATTTTGCAATTTGCAAAACAGAGCCATTACCATGAGTTTACGTCTTTAGTTTAATTTTTTAGACCAAAAGTGTCGTAGATTTCGACACGTAACTTACCGAACGTAATCTATACCAAATAATAGTAAAAAAGTGAAAAAAACACAGACTGATATATAAAGAAATAATCTTATCCCTGGAAGAATAACACAAACTCTAACTCCCCAATATCGTGTAAGCCGGTGATACTAATACTAGAGATGTTAAATAATAATACTCTCAGCTAATACACAGTAGGTTTAAAATAAAGACTGTAATAAATTTAATAAACACCCACACTGATAAATCTACGCTGATCTTTAAAACACAAATGCATATATCGTACATCACCAATGGTCTTCTTGAGAATTAAATAACCTTAAGTTTTTTATTTTCAATATCATAATAATAACAGGTGTAAATATTTAAAGAAGAGGCAGGTTGATAAGGACGATTTTCTGTACATCATACACTCAAAAAATTGGTTACCGAATATCTATAGGCATTAACTATTAGTTTAAAATCGATGGTATTTAAAACCATGTTTTTTTCTATAACATTTAAACCACAAACATCATGTTATGGTTCAGAAATTATTACCAAATAAAAAGATTTAGCCTTTTTGTTGTTTTCTTAAAATAGATTTTTTTATTAAGACGGTAAGAAAGTTTTCATTTAATTAGATTAATTATGCACTATCTAAAATATTAAAAAACGAAAGAAAAACAAGTATACGGAAACATGCTCACTACTTTCTTGATTGGCAGTAATTTACAAAACTATATTTTTTAATAAAAAATACATATATCATAAAAAAAACAAATCGTCACGTGTACAAATGTATTCAATAATAATCCAAAATCACAAGTATAATGAAATAAAATAATAAAAATAATCCAACTTGCACAATGTTTGTGGGAACCAAGAGATGGCGCTCTAAGATATTTCGGTCCCACAGAATTTGTATGATTTGTTATCGGAGTACTATAGTTGTTCTGTGCACCCATCTTTTTAAAGTTTCTTGTCAAATGTGACATTTCCGAAAATTGTTAAATCTAAAATTTCTCTGTTATCTTTTTGTTATTATTTCATATTCTAAAGTTTGTTATGGCTATTTTCTTGTTGCTTTTAATGTTGTGTTTTTAATTCTACCGAGTCGCTACGAAACTCTACCACCTAGTGAGATGTTACGGTGTTAGTGATGGTAAGCCTATGCTCGCCTTTCACGAGCTGCCTGACAGGAAGACAGATGGTCTATTCTGAAAGGAGCCCAGACCAACACGGGGAAAGCGTTGTTGGAAAGCGGCAATTGCTTATTATTAATATACTTTATGTCTTTTAGGTGCTTACATGCATTCAGTTCTGCACCCAATAACTCATAGCTCATGGGTAGTAACTTTTCAAAATGGATATCCAGCTAACACGATTTACCACTTTGTTTTATATAAATTGATTTTAAATGCAAACAATATTGTATGTCAGGAAAAACAGTCGGTAAATCAAAGAATAAACGATATTTAATGTAAATTTGTAATAAATTAAAACTTCATCACATGCTTTTATGTTTCATTTAATTTTTTTTTTAAAAGCACACTGCGTAAGTTTAAAACTTTCAACTTTTTCATTTTACGTACATACATTATACAGAAGAAGACAAAATAAACTTCATGCATATTTAATTCTTTTTATAATATTGAACATAAATGTACGAAAAATCAATGTGAACGTTTCATAAAACGACTAACTAATTTGAGACAATGTGGTGTGGCTATGCGTGCTGGTGATGATCACCGTGACAGTATATTCGTATTCGAATAAAATTTTGACATGAATAAGATAAAATGTACTGTTGTGGTGATAACTAAGTCACCAATGTGCGCGTAGCCTTACAATAGCACTAAAATAAAAAAAAATATTCTTCTAAGTGTGTGTGTGAATATAATATACACTCACACTAACACATTTAGTATAATTAATCAGTCACTAGATAGCGGTAGTTTCCATAGGTTTCGGAAATCGGCAAAGAGGTTTCTCTTTTCCTTTATGGAAAGTAAAGTAACTGACTTTACTCTTTGCCTAACTGCCGACTGGCTCCCTTTGACATTGACTTTTAAGGACGAGTGACGTTTAGGAGTAAAATGTTGCCTGTAGTTGGATTAAAAAAAAGACAACGTTTAATATACTATTAAATTCAAGTGCAGCCGGAGCACGAAAAATACTTTTTTAAATAAAAAACTCAAGTGGTAAGCATTCTACCTTTATTTGAATAAGGGTTAATAGGAGTTATACTTAATGCATAAATTTAGTCGGATCATGACAGAATTAATATAGGACCACCTGGGAATCATGACCTGCCCTTTGGTATCCTCTCCATCAAAATCGATTTGTTTCTGGTAGCATCGCGCGATATATCGTCCCAAACATACAGTTTTGTATTGAGGAGAGTTGGTTAAAAATAAGCCCGCTGGGTTCTTTTATCATATCTTTTTTCAGTGGTCTGTAATTCGAATCCATTGTTAATGGTATATAATTATTTACTATCGGAAGATGCTGCATACACGAATAAGACTCGTGTGAATAAGTTTCTAATGCTGATAGACTAGCTTGGTAAGTGGATAACTAAAGAGTTGGACTGCTGGTTTTTCGTTAAGGAATAGTCATCACCATTGTAATCGAGTATCGTAATTACGTTTTAACCAACTCCAAAAAAGAAAGAGATTATCGATTCCGCTGTACCTACCTAGGTATGTTTTATTTGTATGTTTGTTACAAGTTTAGTTGACCAATAACAAATAGATTTTGTTTGTTCTTTTTTGGGAAAGATAGGTCACGATCCGAGGTGGTCACAGATAAATTTTATCATGACACAACTAATGGTTTTAGAGTTATACTTAAAGATGCAAATTTTCGTCCATGTTGACGACATCATTATTATGTGAGACCATCTCGAAATCATAAGATATATTTCGAAAAATTGTCGAGTCGCAAGATAGTAACAAAATAAGTTGAATGGGTTTTTTGCAGTTTTACTGCGCTGAAGTTATTTTGAATTGTTCAAATAACAATTTTTATTCTGATAATAGTGAAACCGATGTCCATTTGGTGTTCAAAACATTTTGCCTTCCCCCCTTGAAAATTATGTTTATTAATACGAACTACGGCAAAAATAGATATCTACAAACATAGAAAGTTAGTATTACATAAAATATGTTAAGGACGCATTCCCAACCAAAAACAAGGCACCTTACTCAAACCGCAACCGGAAAATGTCAATGATGTAATGTCAGCAGAATTAACGAAGACGAAAGACGTTCAGAACCGTCGACTAGACAATGTCCCGGTGTTGGTAACAAAGCAAACGCTTGAACCATAAAACCCACTCTCAATACCTTCAGCGCCGATTGTTCTGGAACATTGGCCTTGACTAACTCGTAACCTAGTCGAGCCGACACCGATGACGGCGACCATTAAATACATTCACAATCAGTAAAATGTTAGGGGCTGGTAAACATGGAGATAGTGGCCGCTTATAGTGTCGTACGTTACCTCGCACTTCGCTGCCAATCGATGAACCGCCGCCTCTCCATTTCCTAATACGGCACGTCATCCTACGATCGCGCGATTTAATTTTATCGAAATCTGACGTCATTTGGCTACGTTAGTAGAATATAATAAAAAAGGAATATATTAAAAAACCATTAAAATTTTGTTGAAGTGTTGTATAAATAAATATTGTTATAAGATAGCTTAAGACACTTCTAAGTCCAGAAAATACGCGACAGAATACATTTTTAATAAAAAAAAAAATCAGATGTTGCAATATTAAGATTATATTTTTTATCCTTGACTACTTTTTAAGAGTACATTATAATGTGCAGAAGTTGGGTTGCCTGTAATGTCACTCGATTAAGTAATAGATAAAAAAATAATCTACATATGGGCAATTTTATCGCGACCACGTAGTTATAGTTTTCTGCAGTAAAATCAGAAATACGAATAAAAAAAATCTAAAAAAAAATCTGTCCAGTTATCCAGGCAACCTATTCCTAATATACTAAACTGGCTGTTGTCCGCGGCGTTGCCAGCGTGGTTAATAGTCCCACAGGAACATTTTTTCGGGATAAAAATTATCCTAAGTGTTAATCCAAGTTATGTGCGTCATAACTAATGTTTGTTATCTCGGCTATCGTCAAACGTCGGTCACCCAGTACGAGATTACAAATTTTATCGATATTTTCTTTCGTGGTAGAGGATATAGGCCTTCCACTCCTAGCATCATCTTTAATGCTCTCACGACCGCGCTTAAACTTAGCTACCCACTTCTTGACACTGGAATACGATGGAGCAGACTCCCCCAAAGTGCTCACCATATCTTGATGGATGTCTTTTGGTAATAGGCCTTTTTTATTGAGGTACTTAATGACTGCACGGTGTTCAATTTTCTCCATTATTGAAAATTGCGTCAGATTGCTTCAAACAAATAATCACAGAAAATTTATATTGTGCAGTATCGGAATGAAACTGCGCACAATATATCAATATGACACATACTAACAAATGACGGTAGATTTAAAAAAGATGTCATAGCTCCATGTAGGTTAGGCCACGAACTTTTGGATGCACCCTCGTAGTATCCCGTAGGAATCCTAAACTCTTTTAATTTTTTTAATTAAACATTTAATAAACATGATCTGTCCGAGATCTAGTTAGTTTTATTTCTTTTTATTTTTTGTTATTGCACGTTGTAGTTTTAGTAATTGCATGTACACTGTTATCTTTATCTGTATTTGAGTATTAAACCAACACTCAAAGTTATCTGCCTTTGCTAATGTCCATGTTGTGTCAATATTTATGTTATTCGTATGCTTATCTTTTTTTTCATGCTTCGAGTATGTACAACAAACTCGCATTATAACAACCTTTCCACAACATATGTTTCCTTCCAGGATTTTCCAGAAGATTAAATAAATAAATGATTGCTATTAAATAGTGCAAATGGCGTCCTTAACGTTATGGCGACACATAAACTGAACTGGGTCCGCCACATGGCGTCCCATACAAATTCACTCGAATTCCGTACGGAAAAATCCTAACGTGTTTTGTAGGTCCATAGATTTGCTTGGACTTGTTGCGTTCGACTTTTTTTTCGAAACAAAATTCCGTAACAAAATTCCGAATGTATGTGGCGGGCCTTAATGTTACCGTACCGGTGAACAATGGACTCACTCCGAAGAGTA
>NJDC01004087.1:0-25073 GCA_002245475.1 Calephelis virginiensis
ATAAAAATGGATCAAAATATCAATCTTGGACAGCGAGTTTTGGATTAAGATTGATTGTTAATATTGGCCGTTAGTGTCTTCGGCTAGTCGTAGTTGCCCTGGTTGTATTTCTATTCGCTGCCTACGTGAGATACGGGCTTGAAGATTCGTTCTTACTTTCTTTATAAGACGTCACGCCGTGATTCTTATGTCAGTGACGCCTTTGCTAAAATTCCATATTTGCATGCATTTTGTGCTTGTCAGCGTTTTCTGTGAATTATACTTTATTTTGTGCTTACTACAGTTGTGAATAAGTTTGTGAATATGAAACCAGTTTTTTTGTCATATTGGAAGGCAAACGAGCAGACGGAGTTCCTGATGGTAGGAAATTTATGCCGCCTAGTGACAACTAAGGTGGTAATGGTGCGTTGCCAACCTGAGGCCGGGATGTTACGCCTCGAGCAAAATTCAGTTTACCGGCTACCTTACCCTCCAAACCGGAAAACGTCATGACGTTAAGGCGGAAGGAGTAGGTATGGCGGTGGTACCAATCCGGGCGAGTCGCTGCGAAACTCTACCACCTAGTCAGATGTCACGGTGCTAGTGACGGTAAGTCTATGCTCACATTTTACGAGCTTCCTGGCAGGAAGGCAGATGGTCTATTTCGAAAAGGAGCCCGGACTAACACGGGGAGACCGTTTGCTTCTTATGAAACTAACTTTCAGAATTTCACAAATTTTCGTAAAAATCTGTAATTTATTCTAATACTATACAGAGATATAACTAATTTCATCCCGATATTTCAAATGATTCCTGTGGGATATATTTAATTCATCTGAATTAAACCTACTATTTTGATTCTACAAATAGACACAGTAACATATCCCAAAAGGTATTGCGATTGAAAAACCTTTTGATCTATTCTGAAACCAGTCGATAAAAATAAAAGAAAAACAAAGCTTTGATGTGACACGGAGTGCTTTGACACAGGCAGTAAAGCTTTGGTACAGGTGATACAGTGCCAGATTAAATTCTGCGGTTTACTGCAACCAAAGCGGTTGCGGTAACAAACATAATTGTTTTGTTTAAATGGACCTGGAAGGCCAATAAGCAGAAGGATTTTCTGATTAAGGGCGACTTCACTTTCATTTTCACACTCTAAGATGTTTAGACCTTTGTAGACTGGTGTTAACAAGTTCACAGCGGCACATTTTTTTCTATTATTTCCATACCTGTGGTACCGGGCGTTTTACACCTGCATCTAAACTACCATTGTGGCGGCACAAGGCTTATAAAACCCTGTAAAGTTAAAAAAACTTTAATCCGTTTTTCGGCTTCATGTAACGAAAAATCATATGTTTTTGCTTTTAATATTAATATTAATGAATTGATTGAAATGATCATGGCGGCGTAGGCAGACAGCTTATTTGGTTTAGAATGTAGAGCTAAAATAAAATACATGGTCTTATGTACCCGGTGCCGCACTGAACAAGAAGATTTTTGTGCATATTTTAGGGATGGAAAAAAATATATGTCGATAGTTTTATTTAAATATAAATTAATTAATGTGTTTCATTGAAACAGTTCAAACAAAAGTTTCTTTTACATGAATTACATTCAGTTCGTATTTTTTTAACTTTTTTGTCAGCTTGGCGATTCGTAAAAAATGTTTGAAGCTTTTTATAGCATCCAACACAGTTTCTCTTTTTTGTGGCCTTTACTTAGTGGTGTTTGTTTGGTTTTATTGCAGGCTCTGAAAATTAACATATGAAATATTTTGCTTGAGTGTAATTGTATGAAATTTTAAGTAAGCGAAGTGTGGCCTACGCTTTACGGCGTGCATTATGCTGTGAGGCAAGAAGCGTGTGGTGTGCAGTACAATGTTACTGTATCAGTGTCCAAGGTCCTTTGTTGATAAAGGTTTAATAATTTTTTCCACGAACTCTCTCTTCATTATTTTATCGCCGCATTGATTGAGTTATAAACAATCCAGGCATTTACGAGAGCTGTATAACATAACAATTCTATTATGACTTTCCCCCACCACTTTCTTTTGTAATGGCCCTTTTAGGTGGGTAATTCTAGAGAACACAACCTGGTTTTCAATTGGTTCGTTAGTGCCCCGCTTTCGTTTTCCTGTATTTATTAGTTTGTCATTATGATGTTTGCATGTAGTGAGCATTAAAATTAATATTTTATAAACTTATTTTACAAACCATTTCAGTACTTTAACACCCTTTTTGTTCATTTTTCCTATCACCTGACCTTTCTTTAATTTTTCTAAACTAACTATCTTTTGACAAAGTACCACATACGAGACTTTTATAACAAGAGTTTCTTACAAGCCCAACGAAGTATAAAAATTGTATACTATCACGATTCTTTTATCTTCTGGTAGATTATTCATAAAATGCAGCAATTCATTTTGACTGTGTTCAATTTTTCTTTTATATTATTTTTTGCCTGTGTAAATCTCTATCCGATAAGTATAACCTTCAGGAGTGGAAAGTCTATATAGTTTAACGCCATAACGATGAGATTTGATTTTTATATTGACGGAAACCCAATCAGCCACTCCAGGGTATCATTGTTTCATCAATGACTACATGTTTACCTGGGTTCAATATACCCTGAAAGCCCCAAACATCGACCTAAAAAGCTTGGTATCAATAAAAAACATTGTTAAGTTTTTGTGCGTAATTCATGTTACGAGTACTATTTACAGTATAGACCTTATATTTTTTTTGTAATAACATAGACTAATTCTTATAATACTTATCAAAAGGAAGCGTACTTGTAATTATCTATGTACGTATCTAGGGGAAAATAATCAAATAGTGATCACGACTTACCTGTTTCTCATAAATTAATCTGTAATTTGATTTATTATTATCATCACTGTCTTCACTCTCGTCTAGTTTATTTTTTTACGACACGATTTCGCTGGTTTTAAAGTCATTAACGATGCGTTGCGCGATTACTATCACAACACTAACCGTGTGGAGCTAGCGCGGGGTGCGGTACCAGGTGAGCGGTGGTACAAGGTGTATTCAACCTGGAGCCGCAATGTGATGAAATTTTACTTCTTCAGTGCGGTACCAGATATAAAAAATCTTGTATGAAGGTAGGCACACCATTGACTTCCATTTGAATAGCCCGTCTCAGATATATATTTATCTCTTTTCTAGATCAAACCAATCTAAAGTTATGCGCTGCGCACGACAGAGAAGAAGAACGCTTTTCGTATCCGCACTACAAGCGAGACATAGACCGGGTATTTTCGACCTGGTTTCGCACTGAACGTGTTAAGAGAGGTTTTAAGGACACAGTACGAAAAATATAGTTATAAAGATGAAGACCAATCGTCTTCTACGTAGGTCACATTATAAGTTTAGCGTAATTTCTAAAAAACAACATGTTATGACCAAAATATTATGTTTATTGCTTTACAAAATAATCTATTTTACATTTTTTCATGCGATCGAATCATTTTTTAAAACAGAAGGGCCACAGATCTGAAGGCATGTTTTCTTTATGGACAGTTACTTTACTCTTTTTCAAAGAAAGAAAGAAAGAAAGAAAGAAAATTATTTATTTGCGGAATATGTGTGTAAATGAGATGTTACAAAAATATTTAAGTAAGTAGGTATATCAATATATTCTACCATATTTTGGTGTGCAAATATTTTAACATTTATAAATAATATTATTTAACTACATATGCTTTAACTTTTAAGCCAATTATTTATATTTATAACTAGTTTAATTATTTATTACCAAAACATTTAAAAACTCTAATTAAATTTAGCCCTGTCTACCGTAAACTACCACTTTGATGTGCAACATGTACGCCTCGACGAGAATCGGTCAGCTTTCCTATTATGCAAGTGGCAAAACTAAACTGGTTTTTGCTGGTCACAAGTTTGTTTAGTTGTGACAATGAGAAACATGTTTCCGTTTTTCCGTGTGACTCGAGTACTTATAAAGATGTTTTCCAACACATTGATAATTGTTGTTTTATATCAATTTAGAGCTTTTTACCTGTGGATAAAAGTAAAAAATAATTTGAACATTAAAAAAAATAACATTTGAAACCCCTACCTACCAGGAGAGACACCCACTGGTTCAAGTCTCCCTACATTACACTGATTGTTATAAGCACTGGATCGTAAAATGTTTTTTCATATTGTTTTGCTTATTTGTTCAAATATTTAAAGGCGCTTGCTTTCGGAAAAAAGTTACAGAAACCGAACTCAAGAAAGCTATCAAACAAATTGAAGACGGAGTTTCTATTCGTAAAACATCATTTAATACGGAATCGACAGGACTTAACGCAGATACGAAGAAAATAAACGCAGTTAAAAATGGGCTCTGGCTAAAGTCAATTACGTAGTTCCTATTCGTCTCTAAGTATCTAAGTTGTGTGTAGAAATTTACTGCTACTTTCTGACAAAAGCAGTTATAACTGATTTAAAATATCATTTGCCACTCTTAAAATTATAAAAAGTCAATGAGCCCCCGACAAAACTTACATATATAACCTATAGCCAAGAGCCATCTCGATCGCGTCAGCTTTCAAACTTTTGTTTGAAATAATAATCATCGTATCGAAAGTTCACATCCAGAAGGTCCATCCCATCAAAAGTTATGATTTCACAGACAAACATACACAACAACACATAACACACACATACACTCACAGACAGAAACGTCAAATTTACATCAATCCTCTTTTTTCATCGGGGGTTAACAAAACCCATCATTTTGCGTTGTGGGTTGTAACAACACATCCTTCACACACACATCACAATTACAAAAATCCGTATCAAAATAGGTCCATCTTTTCAAAAGTTATGATGCCACAGAGACACCTACACTCATATTCGTCTAACTTACAAATAAAGCTTTTGCTTTAGATAAACTGCAAGTATAACTTAACATAAGACCATAACTTTTAAACCATTATCCATCAGCCACCTTTCAGCTCTATCCCCGTGTTGGTCCGGGCTCCTTTGTAGATTAGACCATCTGCCTTCCTGCCAGGCAGCTCGTCAAAGGCGAGCATAGGCTTACCGTCACTAGCACCGTGACATCTGACTAGGTGTCAGAGTTTAACAGCGACTCACCCGGATTGTTACCACCGCTTTACCTATTCCTGCCGCCTTAACGTCATGACGTGGTCCAGTTTGGAGGGTAAGGTAGCCGGTAAACTTACTTTTGCTCGAGCTCTAACATTCCGGCCTCAAATTGGCAACGCACCAATGCCACCTTTGGTGTCTCTAGGCGGCGGGAATTTCCTACCACCAGGAAATCCGTCTGCTTGTTTGCCTTCCAATATCATAAAAAAAGGTCCTTGTCATCAAGTCCTCGTCATCAGTAAATATGAACAGATCTAGTTAAGACGAATGTAACGAGTCCGAACTTGATGGGCTTAACAGTAGGCATTCCAGGGTTACGTCTCCGATCTTCAAGCTCCTTCATCTGACTAGCTCAGTTGTACCAACATTTATTATTGTTTTGACTGTTTGGTTTTACATATGTTCAAAAGCTAAATGATTACCCATAGTG
The DNA here is from genome assembly GCA_002245475.1 of Calephelis virginiensis. Lineage (NCBI taxonomy): Eukaryota > Metazoa > Arthropoda > Insecta > Lepidoptera > Riodinidae > Calephelis > Calephelis virginiensis. The sequence continues at coordinate 5,548 of NJDC01004087.1, forward strand.
TTCCTTATTATGCACCTTATGCACCATTCCGATGCTTACAAAAGAGTCGCAAATGGGCTGATGACCTTGAAAGTCTGAATAGATCTCCATCAATTATAGCTATGAACCATCTCGATCACGTCAGCTTTAAAATAAAAAAATAACGCTTCAAAATCAGTCCATCCGCTGAAGAGCTACGATGTCATAGACAGACAGACACACACACAGGCACGTCAAACTAATGACACGCCTCGTTTTGCGTCAGGGGTTGAATATAGGCTACATGACATTCAAACTGAAGACTCACTAATTTGAAAAACCCAAGCAAACATGAATCTGAAGATGTGTAACAAAGGCTTCATGTTGCGCTCGGCGCTAAGCTAATAGATCCGATTTAAAAAAATACGAATGTCAACGGAATCTTAGAATGTGTCTTTCATTCACTTTAAAAGGTCATTGGGTTAAAGGTTACTCTTGAAGATCGATTCATGCAATATTAGAAATTAAAATCAAGTATGTCAGATTAGGTAGCCTTAAACACAATAACAGCGAAATATTAACATTTAGTTAATAGTAAACAACAAACTATTTTATAGGATTCGTTGAATTTATTTGTAACTAAATCTTAAACCCCTAGTTATATAAAAATCTTTCATGACAAAATTATTCTCCTTTGAAATTGCTTGCTTAAAGCTGTCTTTTAAGGTTAACTCGCCATATTTTTATTATGATTGTTAATAGCACTTTAAGGTAATGCCTTATTTGCGAAGAGGTTTTCATAAACATAGCATTAATCCTTAACCAAAGATATCATAGTAGGACCAAACTTTTACTTTGTCAACCTTGCTATTTTTTTTTGCTTTCTAGAAACAAAAAGGTAAATAAATGGAATATTAAATGAATTATGCTAGAGGTAGAGGGATAATTTAAAAAAAAACTCGAAAACAAGCGAATACGCGCGTTATATTATATGGGTATTAATTTGTGGTACTTAAACAACAAATCCAAATTTTCAAGCCACTAACTTCAAGGGTGTAGATCTTTTCTAAATATATTCTTCTCTCCTGTCACCTCTTTTGGAGTGGAATTTCGGAAAATTCTTTCTTGGCGCGCCTACGCACTCTAAGAGGAACCTTTTTACCAAATTTCAACTTTCTATTTCATTTGTACATCATCAATCATCAAAGTTTCCAACCCCTATTTCATTCTTATAGGAATGCAATTTTTCAATTATTCAATTACTATTTTTACTAATAATAAATATAATTCTAAAATTTCATGTGTCTATCAATAAAATTCACGAAGTTTCATACAAACTTGCGACCCTTATTGTACCCCCTCAGAAAAGGAATTTTGAAAAATAGTGCTCCCTTAGAAACCTCTACAATGAATCAACTTTCTACACTTACTAGTTATGATTGTACGTTATCCGTCAGTCAGTCAGTCACTCAGTAACGGAAGAGTTTTATGTATATTGTTGATTGATGAAGAAACATCGTTTCTTTGCGTTTTTGTATGAGAAACCGCAGAAGTACGATTGAGATACCTTGTGGTATGCTACCGCTACCGGTATTTAAATCTTACCCGTAGCAACTTTTTTTAAAAATTCTATCTTAAAAAAACTACTCACTTATTGTGAACTATTTGCGAAATACTAGATGCAATTAACTCAAATAAACAACAAAAAAATAAGCATATGAATATGAACGCGAGAAGTGTAGACGTTGTAGGTAGGAATGCGTTTACGCTCGTTTGTATGATGATATAATACCTACAGTATATTACATTACTATGGTGTAGTGCATGTGCATGTGTCAATTTAACACGTACTTAACATCCTGGAAATATACAGGCAAAGCTTCAACGACACCTTTAGTGTACCTATATAAAACACACAACCAAGAGAAGGGATATCGTTAATTTTTTTCAGTGACCTAACAATACACACATTAAGTCATATTTACAAATTTAATAAAATATTATATAGAAAAAAAAAACAAGCTACTATTCCTGTATATCAACACCCTTAGATATGAGAAATAATGATCAAACAAACACACACACACACACACACACACACACACACACACACACACACACGCGCACGCACGCACGCACGCACGCACGCACGCACGCACGCACACACACACACACACGTAGGGTGGGTAGTTCAACAGTTAGCCACTTGTACACAATTAGCCATGGCCATAGTTGCTAAATGCGACGTTGCTGCTTCGTAAAACCAAGATATTTTGGAGAAGACACGACAACTAATTGTGTTTCTCAGTCGGAGACATACTTATTACAAGTACTAGTTAGTATATGACAAGAAGTTTTGTGAATATAAGCTTCGAAATTTAAAAAAGAAGGTAAGCATTTTATCCACAACATTTCATTTATACGTACAGAAAAAATAGTGTGTTAATTTTACTTGATGATTTATTTGACAATTTTTTTTAATTTTGCTTGCATTTTGTAAAAGAGTGACTCTTCCCTTGCATTAATAATAATAAATTCTGAAAACTAAAAAAAAAAGTATCTTCACGCCCATATCCCGCTAGGCATAGGAAGAGGTACAACCAAGGCACCCACGACTAGCCGAAGACACTAAGTCCCACAATGTGATAGGTGGCAAGCCTATCGCCAACCGGGCACATTTCCAATCCTGCAATTTCTGAAAACTAAAAGTACTAATATGGCGAACCAATTTAAATCAATTTTTAATCGTTCAAAAAGTATCATATATGTATGTAGATATGTAACATACAGGTAACACTCTTATAACATCGCAGCATATTAGCTAGCATGTTTTGGTTTGTACTGTTTGTAGTAATGAAGTGCTTTCTTATATTTTATTATGCGCAATGAGCTTCTGTTATTTTTTTACAACATTTCTTACAAGACGAACGAACTTCCTTGTTGTCGGATCTCTACAGTCAGGTGTGGTACAGGTCTACGTCAACTCTTATGACGTTCCCACTTTTTGTTTAACATTTTGGCATTAATAATTTTTTTTGTGTTTTTTAGTAATTCTTTCCTTACAAAGTTCAAAATGTTTTACATCTAAAGACACTCGTCATTCTCCTACAATTAGATCTAGCTATTATATAATTGCGTTATTGCGTCAAGAGCTGTATTGCATCGATAACAGTTCCATTATATATCCAGTAGGTAATAATAATACAATATTTACCTCAATGGCGACATTTCTTAGAAGTCTCTCGACTTTCAATTAAGTACACTTAATTAGATATCGACACTTGTGTTATAATTTTATCTATTTTATGAGCCCTTACCATGAGTTTACGGCATGTCAAGTTTACTATACACGTTACTGTCTCTGTAAATTATTTGTATGAAAACTTTAAACAGCGCCTCTATTGGTAACTAAGAGAAACACATTTTTAAACGAAAAGTGACATAGATTTCGACACATAACTTACCGAACGTTATCTATACCAACTTATGGTTAAGACTCAGAGCCTTCACCACGAGTTGGTATAGATTACGTGTAGCAATTGACGTATTCAAATTTACAGCGCTTTTAGTTTAAAAACAAGTGATCTTAGTTACCGATAGAGGCGCTGTTAAAATTTTCATACAAATAATTTACAGAGACAGTAGCGAGTATAGTAAACTCGACAAGCCGTAAACTAATGGTAGAGACTCAGATATCCAGGCGTCGTAGTGTAGATTTTTTTGAAAAAAGCAATTTGAAAATCATTTAACTTTGGCCTAAAATAATAAAAAAATATTAAATAAAAAAACTATCCATAGTTTCAGAGCTAATGAAGGAGAAGGGGGAATTACCTCTAGCGTATATTATTCCGGCGTCATTTATAAGAATAATAGTTACAATGGTACTAAAAGATTTAGTGATTTTAGTTTTTATTTTATTTCTAGGCTGAAGTGGAATATCTTACGTAAACAGAAAGGTTCTTTGTATTTAGCTACATCACTTATCAAAATCTAAGATCCTAACACTGAGGGGCAGAAGTTTTGAGAAAAAATAACGTAAAAAAACCTTAGGAATGTCACCAGACCCTTCCTTAATGACTCTTTGACGGATGATTTCACAGCTGCTCGGTTTTAAATAATGTTTAAACCTCTTAAAAATACTACGAAATTTGTTATTCAAGTAGTTATACCTAATGGAATAATTTTAAAATGAAAAAAAATCAAAACTTTAAGTGATGAAGCAAACAATCATTTCGATCACGTTAGCTTTCAAACAAAAAAATCGCATCGCAATTAATTCAAACGTTCAAAAGTTATGATGTCACAGATAGACGCACACACCGACACACACATACATGAACTGGGAGGTGGTTAATGGACCAAAGTTTAAAAGTTACGGTATTCTGTTTCGCAATCTTTACAGTTTAGTTTTTTTTGCAGGCAAGCAAGCAGAGGGATTTCCTGATGGTAAGAAATTCGCGCTGCCTAGGGACACCAAATGTGGTAATGGTGCGTTGTCTGAGGCCGGCATGTTTATCAAATAAAGCAAAAGCTCGAGCAAAAGTAACTTTACCGGCTACCTTACCCCCCGAACCGGAACACGTTAACGGCCAGCACTGACGTTAAGGTGGTAGTATTAGGTAAGCCGGTGGCACCAATCCAGGCGAGTCTTTGCGAAACTCTACCACCTAGTACGATAACACAATGTTAGTGACGGTAAGCCTATGCTCGCCTTTTACGAACTGCCTGGCAGGAAGGCAGATGGTCTATTCTACAAAGAAGCTCAGACCATAGCTTAGACCTTTAGCTAAAATAAAAGCTTGAGAACTGACGTAATTGAAGTGCTCAGGAGTTGAAGGTCATCAGTTCATTTGCAAGCATCAGAATAGACATTAGACACATTACGGATATTTTTATCATTTTTAAGCTTATGTAAGACCTTTCAGTCAAAACACTAACGAATGCTGTGTACAATCGAGCTGGTCTGACGATGGAGCTCGAACTTACAAGACGCCTGAAATGCCTTCTTGTAAAACTATCGAGTTAGGACTTATTCGATTCACTTTAACTAGATCAATTCATATTCGCTGAGGACGATGACTTGATGACAAGGACGTGGTGAATTTAATGTGCAATGGCTCATGGATCATCCTAGTTTTAAAGTTACGATATTAAGTATGTTTCGTAAACTTTGCAGTTCTTCTAAAGCACATTATATATGTTGTAAATTTGAAGTGTTTGTGTGTGTATGTGTGTTTGTATGTGACATCGTAGCTCCCAAAAAATTTTGATGCGTTGTTTCAACCCCCAGTTTTAATGACTCCTTACGAGAAACTTATGTACATATCTATGTAGCAATAACTTTTGAACGATCTGACCGATTTCGATGCGGATGCGGAAACAGAAACGTTTAAAAGCTGACGAATCGAGATGATTCTTGGCTACGTTACATGTAGGTTTTGTCGAGGTTTCAGTAAAAAAGTAATTTTGAGATTATATTATGTTAGCCTCGTTCGTCCGACTAATTACGAGTAGGTAAAGAGTATTCAAATACGTCCATATTGTCTCTTGTGTGCAAATTATGAATTACGCAATGTTATTAAATTGTAACTAGAAAACTTGCAGATTGAGAAAGTTCTCATAGTTAAGGAATTAAGGTAACTTCTACAGATTGCAATCACCAAACTTCTTCGCTAACTTACAGAATCACATCGCGCTAACCAGGAATACTTCGAGCATAACTTTCATACCATATTTTCCGCCAGTGACAATTGTTTCCGTATTATTTTAGTATGTAAAGTTAATTCTTTGGAAACTCGGACGAACCTAGGTCGTGTACCGAAACATATAGATAAGAATTCCAAAAACTTTATCGGAAGTACAGCAACAAACTCCAATTATTTCCAACAATGTTCTCCTAGCATCTGAACAATAAAATGCAAATGTTTAATCAACTCATATATTTTTTCCCACCACGTATATTATAGAAATAAGGGTTCCCCTTATTTCTCTAAGTGTTACAAGATAGTTCGTCTATGAGTCCTGTTTTCTCCGAGACGTTCACATTTAAACGAGACTTTTTTTAATAGTAAAACGGGCATACGAGCGAGTGTGTTACCTGATGGAATTTTTTTTGTAGATTACATATTATAGGCTTGAGTCTTATGGAATTGAATTTGAAGAGGTTTTGCTCACCCCACTCTAACATCTGCTTTTAATACGCATCAATTTCAGAAACAAGCCTGCCCCTGCTCTTTTCCATTTTTGCTCGCGAAATATTTGTTGTCTTATATTGTCACCCGCATATCAATTTATTGTATATGTAAAATCGGGCACCGACATTATTTAAAAAGTTATTTATTCTTATTTTATTCATAACTTGATTTATTTGAATTTAATATTATTTTCAATAATTTAACTCAATTTTAACTTTGAACAAAATTGTAACATTGATAGACACTGACAGCAAAACCACTTTATAATTAAATGACGTATTGATTACGTAATGAGTGCACTGACCGGCGGTCGACGAAAGAAACCGATTCATCGGTTGTCGCCGCCTTTAAGGCTGGCGATAGGATTGGAATGACGTAATGCTGCTAATTGCTATCGCTCGTTATCGCTTGCCTGTGGCACGTGGTTTGCAAAACATTGATGGTGGCGCCGTCACGGCCATACTGACATACGCTCGTCCTCGAGCGTCTTCTGAGCTCCTGGGAACATAACAACAACCAGTTCGCTCATCCTGACAAATCCGTAACTAATATGATCAATAATCAAAAGGATACGATAACGTACTAGTCCGGCAACCCCTTCAGCATATTACAAATACCTCTCTCTAATCAGTATCTAAAACCGGAGACTGGAAGATGCTAGACCGGAAATCCCTTTAGCGAACTGTGCTAGACCGGAAATCCCTTTAGCTAAGTGCGCTAGGCCGAAAATAGCTTTAGCGAAGTGTGCTAGACCGGAAATCCCTTTAGCTAAGTGTGCTAGACCGGAAATCTCTTTAGCTAAGTGCGCTAGACCGGAAATCCCTTTAGCTAAGTGAGCTAGACCGATAATCCCTGTAGCGAATGCTGAAGACCGGATCGCAATCTCTATAGCCGAAATGCTTGACCAGAATGCGACCCCTTTAGCTAAGTAATTGGACCGGACTCTCTACAATGACTCTTTCTCTACATTTTTTGTACAGCTTTTTTTCTTTTCTTCTTCTTTTTTTTATTAGTTTATTTTAACTATATTTTTGTAATGTCTCTCTCATTTTTTAATGGTGATCTTGGTGTACAATGGCATTAGTTACAACGCTAATGGTATCAGGTAAATCAGTAATTGAATTTTCTAAAATATTGCTATTACACTTCTTCACATAATTTTTCCTTTTTTCATTCTTAAACATCATTACCCAAAGCTATGTTAACACTATTACGTTCAGTTTCATGAACAACAATGTTCAGGCTAGCATCCGCCGTCACGTTGTCATCATAAAATTTGACTGCATCTATAAAACCTAATAACAGACCATGGGGTTCTTTGCGTAAGTTTTGATGACCAAATTAGTACTTTCCATTAGTCCCCTTAACATGATTCAATTCGTACTAATCGTTTTCTAGAATGGCAGTGATTTTATAGAGGCCTTTATACTTTAGGTCCAACTTTGTTTGGCGTCTTACTTCACTTTTCGCGAAAAAAAATTTCCAATAGAAAAAGGTCTTATTTTAGCCTTACGTCGGTTAAAGCGAATGACATCAGACTGAGCTAGTCTTTTTATACTATTTGACGCACTCAACCACGCTCCTTCTAAATTTAACCTTTTAGGATTATCAGCATTCGCGGCGGCTCTAGAAATACCTTACGAGTTACCTTGTACTCCAAAATAAACGCGATTGAGAAGAAACCCGTAACCCTACGTCGAGTGCTAATAAGTGTTATTAATTATTAAAATAGCCTTCAGCTATAGTAAACAATGTCTTTAGAGTTCGCATAACGCGTTCCGCTTGCCCTTTGGCACTGCAGGCACCCGTAGTAATAAGATGTAACTCAATGTTATTGTCTTTACAAAAGTTTCTGAAATCAATATTGTCGTAAGAACGTCCGTGGTCGGTTATTATTCTCTTTGGTTTGGTTTGGTTACCGAGTCTTTTATTGCTTTGATAGCGTCGGTGGAATTTAAAGCAACGTGTGCTTCACATCTTCAAGACATATTTTGTAAAAGCATCAATAATAACAGAACAATATTCCTTACGGTTACTCTTACCACCGAGTTTTCCTGTAAGATTTAAGTGCAGAGTATGCCATGGAAGTAAAATCTTGGGGACTGGGTGCAGGTGTACTTGATGGGCACCTGATGGTCCCTTTGAAGACTTGCAAACGACAGAAGAATCTATAAACTTATTTAGAACAGCATCATATTTTGTTCCATTACTGGGTTTTTCAGCACATTTAGCAGCGGTGATTCTTGTAGGGGTAGATCCCACTTCTGATGTAGAATCGGGCACCGACAATATTTAATAAAAAAGCAAAAGTCTCTTGATTTATTCTAATTTAATATTATTTTCAATAATTTAACTCAATTTTAACTTTGAACAAAATTGCAACATTGATAGACACTGACAGCAAAAGCACTTTATTAAATGACGTAGTGATTACGTAATGAGTGCACTGGCCGGCGGTCGACGAAAGAATCCATAGAACAATTATAGTACTCCGACAAGAAATTCGAATACATAGAAATACTGTGGGATCAAACTGTCACAGCGCCATCTCTTGGTGCCCACAAACATAAGTAGATTTTGTAGGATATCCGACCCTCCCTGCCATTGTTTTCATTGGAATGTTTTGGAAATAGCAAGATCAAACTAAAATTTCAATGATATACATGTTGTAATGTATTTATTAATAAACACAGAAATAGTAAACTGTATATTATCAAAATTTAAGTTTTATCGATAAATTAAAAACAACAACATACTAGAACACTTTTTATTTTTACTCGAATTTTAAATAAATCATTCTTCTATTACAGACATATTATATTACATCTTTTACGTACTGGGAAATGATACAAACAAAGCTTTTTTTGGTTTCTTTCGACGTTGTTGAAAACACAAAAATTATTTCACTATTTCACGATTGGAAAGACGTAATGCTGCTATCGCTCCTTACTGCTTGCCTGTGGCACGTGGTTTGCAAAACATTGACGGTGGCGCCGTCATATATTAATAAGAAAACGATTCGTAGTTTTTGGGTTATGAATAAAATCCTCACTTACTGGTTTTTCTCCTCGTATATAAAGAGTTGGCTCAATAGTTCGTTACTGTTACGTTAATTATATATAAAGATTTACTGAAGATAATACAATAATTTTACACTCTCACTATGTATCAATGAACACCTATGAAAAGAGATGCCGTCTTTCATGTCAGTTACATGGATAATGGTATTTGTACACACGCCAACCGAGCAATTCGGCAATTTGCTAAAAATCAGAATATGTGAATCTATCGCGAGCTGAATACTGAACCAAGACAAAATATTGCAATAAGCGTGTTTTACTTGATACGCTCGCACGTTCCGACCCTTATATTTCCTTGGTAGCTTTTACCCGCGGGGTAAACTCGGGGTAGTACAGTTTCCCTGTCTTGCACAGAACAGAATGCAGCAGAGCTATCGCGATAAAACGCTACTTTAGTACACTACTGTACACGACATTTTATATCTTTCAATCTAGGGACAGAATGTACAATTTCTGGGCATTGAACACACGCGAGCGTGCTACGTAGCTACAACTGACGATGGCAGAAGCATGGTTTTTCTAAGTTCACCCCGGCTATCTTCACTGTCTGCCTTTGCGCTTTGTTATTGGTCATAGCGAAACTAAGCTTAATCAGAAATTATAGCATTTTGAATTGGAACGGAAGATCAGTGAGAATAATCGGGGTACGTGGAATTATTAAATTTCACCATTTTCTATGCCGGTGAAGATGTTAGCGCTAATTATGTTCCGTTCAACGTTCAAAGTAGTGTGAAACCATTGACCTCTAAGTTGTGAAACGAAGTCTCGTCTTTTTTTGCAATTGTAAAAAGTTCATTTCAAGTTTGTGTCGCTGACAGCTCAAGTGAATTTAGAAGTTAATTTAAGTTTTAAAAACCTAGTAGCGTCATCTATCGGAGGTCTCGGGGGGGGGGGACTTTTTTTTATATTTTGATGCTCATTTTTTTCTCAAATGTTGATTAGATTTAATGTATTAACATAGTTTTAGTTAAATAATTATTAAGTTTTTTTTACAAAGAGTTGTTTGCTAATAGTTAGCTTTCCACCTTGAAAATTGCGGAAAGTCTCCGTACGTTTTGTTTACAACAAATAGTGAGTGTACCAATTTCCAGCTCCTTACTATTAAAACTGCTAAAACTCCTGTCCAACTATTACGCCCTCACTTTGGGGGTCGAGGGCAGATTTTCTTTGTCTTTTAAGGGGATGGTAGCAGACTTCCAAGACTTTGAGAAGTTAATTTCGCCGTTTCTTCTCCTGACTGGCTAGGCTTGGAAACGGTGGTAGCTTATGGTAGTTAGGGTTAAACATTTTATAATTTTGTTCAAATATTAAACATAACATGTTATAAATCTTAGTAATAAATTGGTATAATTTTAAAGATATTTGCATACCACAACGTGGTAGAATATGTTGGTATTAACAAATGTCTTTTGTAACAGCTTTAACACGCATTTTCGGCAAATAAATTAATTTCATTATTTAAATAATTAAACTAGATATAAATATAAATAATTGGAAAATTGATAGAAGAAGGCGTTACTTTTAAAACCTGACTTAAATCTAAACAAAATTATTTAATTTGCAATTTTCCGCCAAAAAATGTATAAGTATCATGGCGTAACAAAACAGACAAAATAGTGCGCTAAGAATGAATTGGACTTACCCGAAGCTAAAACTCCCAAATACATCCAGCTCCACACAATACACACCATTAAACTGTTTTATTAGCACCAACAATACACATACTACTAAAAACTCAACGTACGTTACGCTTATCTTTTTTTTGTTCCCTAACTAGTTGGGTGTTTAATAATCTTTAAACTAAAAATTTTCAATGAACCCCCGACAAAACCTGCATGAAATGTAGCCAGGAATCATCTCGATTACGTCAGCTTTCAAACAAAATATTCAAAAGTTAATGTCATAGACACGCATACAAACACGTCAAACTTATTACACCCCTCATTTTACGTCAGGGGCTAATAAAATCCTTCGTTTTGAGTAGAAGGCTTAAACAACGCATCATAATTGTTTAGGAACTACGATTCCACAGACAAACACACATATAACACAAACAAATTAAAATTTACACCTCTCATCTTTGATGTGCTTTAAATAATTGCAAAGATTACGAAACAATCCTAATACTATAATTTTTAAACTGGTCCATCAGCCATCTCTCATTTATGCATGAAGCGAGAAACTGGTCATCAAAAAAAAATTACAGATCTAGTCAAGGCGAAAAGGAAAAGTCCAAACTCGATAGTTTTACCAATAGGCATTCCAGGATTACGTCTTCTATCTTCGAGCTTCATCATCAGACCAGCTCAGTTGTACCAGCACTCGTTAGTGTTAGGTCTGTTAGGTATCACATATTAGGATCAAATGTGAATTAAATACCCATAGCGCGTATAATATCAATTCCGATACTTACGAAAGAGATGCAAATGTACTGATGACAGATCTCTATAAACTACAGCTAAGATCCGTCTCAATCACGACAACTTTCAAATAAAAAAACGGCTTCAAAATCCGTACATCCGCTGATGCCACAGACACACATGCACACACACACACACACACACACACACACACACACACACACACACACATACATATAAACACACACGTCAATCTTATAACGCCCTTCGGGAGTTAAAAAAGGTAATAAGCTATCAATGTCAGGCAGTACGAAGTTCGTCGGGTCAGCTAGTTAATAACAATATTTTCGACGTATGTTCACAATCTAAAAATGTATGTTAGAAAATTCATAATGAGACGAAAAAGTTTCACACTTTTACCAAAAACCAAGCGGAAACCCAAATTATACTTAGACAACCTTATTTCTGTGTCTTTGCCATAACAAGCTTTTGTGTATTGTCTGTATGTAACAGTGATATTTAAAATTTAAATGCAGTGTCCAGTGCGGATGTTCCATTTTCAAATGTCGACTACGCGGAATCCATAGACTCGGGGGCGACAGGGAGGGAGTTTTAATCAACAATTAGACCACTTCTGCATACAAAAACCAATTAAAATTATGACAGTTTTAAATCTGTTTATACGAAGAGTGACGAACAAAGGGAAATGCAATATCTTTGCTGAGTTTATAATTGAGCAACTAAAAAGGTTTTCTTAGTAATGTAAAAGAAATATCTATTACTTATACCCTTATTATAACTTAATGGTTATTTTTAGCATCGTACAAACCACACAAACTTGCGCATTGACTAGGCCTCTAAGTTACCGACACGCCATTTAATGAACATTTAAAAAAATCAACCTTATAGAATGACAGTGCAATATTTCCACACGATGTTAGCTGTCATTGTAAACCAAAAAGTAGAAATAAAAAACCAAAAAGTATATACAAATGTCAATATTTGTTAAATTTTGATTGACGCAAAAGTCAAAGTGATAATTGTTAAATTTTCAAATTATTTAAATACGTATTTGTTTTGATAAAAATGTTTGTCTTGTTTTAGTTCGCCTTTTTAAATCTGCAAAAGCATGAGATTCTTGTTTTGTTAAGTGTTTTATTATCCGCCACATAAAAATTGTGTTTTGTAACCTTGTGTAATAGTTTAGTAAAAAAACTTAAAATTTGTTTTGGACATCTTCAAACAACAATTTAAAACAAACATTTTAAAAACAGACAATATAGCTTTTACATACTATAAATCGCTAAAAATTCTAAATTCGTATGTGTGAAAAGAACTTAAACTTTTAGAATAATTTAACGGCCGTCAATAAAAATGGATTTCTTAAATTACTTACTTGACTTTATTTCTACATATTCTTTCTGTATGAGTTAGCAAGTGTTGCAAACAGATTTATTATTATTATTTAGTTAAAAGACTGATATGTTTTAGATGATGAGTAGCCGCTTCCAAGTAACTTCAAGAAAACATCACATTGATCATTCGTATGACCCTGCCCGTTCGCCACTGCTTAAATAAAATTGTTAACACTTAAAGGGTAAGTTCGTATGTATAAGTTTTGTTTAATTTTTGTTCATAGTTCGTACTCGAAACTCGCACTCTGTGGTCTAGCGGTCTGGGGTAGGACCAGAGGAGGGTCTGAAGATGAGGTCTCGGGTTCGATCCCCGGGTCGGGAGCAAAAACAGATAATGTGCTTTTTCAATTTCCTGATTAAAAATAACGTTGCCCAGGACTGAACATGTGCCCGATCGCCGAAAGGCTTGCCCCCTATCACGTTCTGGGACTTAGGTCTTTGACTAGTCGTGACATGAGGGATCCCACACAGGCGTTACGTACTGCAAGCAATAACTATGCTCTTTTGTTGAAAAGTCCCAGGTTTGGTATCCATTACGTGATAACAATTGTAACTGGTTCTACGAAATTGCAGTAGGAGATAAGAAATGAATGAAGAAATGAAGTGAATCTTCAGAATCACAAGGTGCTAAACTTTACATTTTGACACAATGTTCAATACTGAAACTCAAGAGGACTCAGTCATGTCTAAAATTTTATATTCTCAAATAGCGTTCGTTAATCCAACATTATTTTCAGGTCATGAGAAATGCGGGTGTGCAGAGCAACTGGGTAGTAGCAGCATGGTCCTAGACATAATGTTACATTTACAATTATTACGAATTGCGTTATTGAAATGTTTTTGACAAAAATAAATAAAATGTGAATAAAATCATTGATTTTTTTAATATAATAATCCCATTGAAATTAATAAAAACATGGAATAGCCTGCCTGTTTTTTTATTTTAAAACTTGGCTATATAGGTAGCTTCTTCAGCTTAGTTGCAATTTAGAAAAGAAAAAAAATGTTACATGTAGTGTTCAATTCTTGCAAACGGTTTCTCTTACTAGTCTGTGGTTATCGGCCGCCCAATCTTATAAATTCACTAGGCAAAATATATAAGCGTGTTATCTTCGCCCGCCTTAAGACGGTCGTAGCCGCGAAACATTTGTTAATGAATTAGCAATTTGGTTTCCAGGTGGCCCATTCATGTACAAATCAAGTGCACCGCCTCACGAAGCACATACTAGACGGCCTGAATAGACGTCGCCCCGTATTCTGTATACGCTCTATTATTCGTCTTGGCCAAGGCGTTCGATACACATAGGCCTAATCTATAAGCTCTACGAAATGGGCTTGCCAGATAGACTAGTACTCATCATACGAGACTACTTGTCGAATTGCAAATACAGATTTCGTGTAGAAGGTATTCTATCTAGCAATGGGTGTTCTCACCTTTGCTATACAGCCTGTACACGAACAACGTACCAGTACCGTCGTGCGTCCATGTAGCCCTTTTTGCGGACGATACGGCACCATATACGACCAGCGTGGCCACTCTCCTGGGAGACTGGTTCAGGAAGTGGCGTATAGAAGTAGACCCCGATAAAAGTGCAGCGGTGCTCTTTAATCGGAGTTCGAACGGATGAGACCCTATCGAAATCCGGGTACCATCAAAATTTTCGATAGAATAATTACAACAAAATACTTAGTTGTCATGTGGTTGTCATTCTAGACACTCATATGTCGTTCAAACGGCACATATCACGTGCCACTCACGAAGCTAAGTTCGTATTTAGCCGTTTCTTCTACCCATACTTCTACCTAATCAATAAAAATAAAAATATTAAAATGTCACGTCATACCATAGCGTCACACTAACAAAGTGACACTTTACAAAATGTGTGTTAGGCCAATCTTAGCTTATGCAAGTGTAGCCTTCGCACAGACGTACCCGACCCACCTTAAAAAGCTACATGTATGTCCAAAATGGGTTCATGTGTACTGACACCGGCTTTCCATGGTACGTATGCAACGTGGACCTACATCGCGACCTAGATTTGCCCAAAACAGCGCAGCATTTCAAAGAGCTATCGGAACGTTATTTTGACATAACGGCTGCCCACCCAAACCCGGTGTTAGCACCCGCGTGTACGTCACACACCGGCCGTCAACGCGCCCACCAATCCTAGGAGACCCCTTCACGTCCTATCGGATCCTTCGGCAAACGCGAGCCTCCCTCCCATCACAAACTCACAGGACACTACACTGCACCGTCATCGCCGGTCTCGGCGATGAAGACCTCTCTAGCGTTCGGCGCCTAACGTCGAGCTTCGAGCCGCCACTATTCCTCCATCTAGTGCACCCTATAACCAGAATGCAGCACCAAGTCGAGGTACGGTTTCCCGAGAGACAGCCCTTGTTGTTGGCATTGTAGGGAACAGTCCAATCCATCTAAATAATGATATCTAGGGCTGAGCACTCTGCTTGGCCCACAAAGCGCAGTGAAGTTGTAAAAGCCGTGAGGCTGACAGTACATTAGTCATTCTAAAATAAGGGCCTCTAAGCAATTGTCGTGTTTCTGCAGTAGCGAGTGCTGCGTTAAGAAGAGTTGTCTGTTTTTGTTTTCGCTTTTTTTTAAATGCCCCGAACGTTCGTCACTTGCTGGGATTAACCAACTAATTATTTGCTAAGTAACAGCTATTGATTAATTAAATATATTGAAATGGTAAACTAAAAAATGTAAACCGTCACGGGACGCTTGGCAGATGATGTGAAACATCGACAATATTTTGTAAAATTACTATGCAAAAAATAACAGATTGTGATAGGAACTTAATATGTCATAATAATAAAATTAAATATTACGATAGGAGAGAATCGCACGGTCGATTGCGCATGGCGACGCGTCGCCACACCGTACACACTACTGTATATAGACTATATACTAGCAGCCCGTCCCGACTCCGCACGGGTGGACAAATTTCAGGTGGAAAACTATCGAAATACCCATTTAAAATTTCAAATCTGTTTAACCGTTTAGAAGTTAGTTATGTGAAATAGGTAAGTACGGAAGGATCATTTTTATAACCCGGTGTCCTATTACCTGTTGTCCTGTGGGAAGGAAGCATAGTCCTGCTTTAATAAGTAGCCTATGTTCATCAGGGACAGTATTCGCTTTCAATCGTAAAATAATTTTTAATACTATTCAATACAAACAAACCAGTAATAAAATTTTTCCTCCTTATAATTGGTGTATCTATCCTGTCAAACGTTCTGAGTATGCTCGTAGTGACCTACATTACGGCGATTAATTTTTATGTACAGTCACGTGCAATGAAAAGTATACACGGGCAGATTTTCAAATAAATGTTCACTCTTAAAATTTCCAAAAGAAATAACCAGTTAACAATTCATACTATGTAAATAAATTCGAATATCTCGAAAATTTTTAGATTAAAGATAGGGTATTTCTTAGTCAAGTCAGTCAGGAATAATGTAAGCTATACATCCTCAACGGATCTGGGTCGACTGGTAAGTCTACTACTGTACTGGTACTGTAACCCTGTATAAGTAACGATTTATTCTGAATTCCACTGCAATAGATTGTTGAGGGCAGGAGGGAGGAAGAGCATAACCGAATAAAACATTCCATGCCACCGCTCGCTGCCGCATTCTGGCTACTTTCTTAACAAAATCTACAAGATCAAAACGAATGTTTACATTAAAAGGAAAATTACGTTGTGTACATGTTATAGAAATTAATACCATTTCTTCAAAGTAGTGAAAACTCAAAGTTTTATAAGTGTATACATATTTAAGAAAAAACTCACAGGTATTATTGCATTCATTATTGTGAAACAGTATTGATTACATTTTTGTTAAATAATATCGTTTACATATTATTGTAATTCATAAAGGATACATATTTTTGCATTTGATCGTGAATATTGAATTAAATCTGAAAACAATCTGTGTACATATTTTAGCCATAAATGTATACATTATTGTGAGAAACTCGTATGGTTAGGTACATAGTATGAATTTTTAAGTGGTTAATTCTTTTGGAAATTTAAAGAGTGAACATTTATTTAAAAACCTGCCCGTGTATACTTTTCATTGCATGTGAATGTACATGTATAGAAAACAATATTTGCTCGGCATACCTAATAAGTTTCTGAGAAACAGTGGAAATACACTTACAAAATTTCAACCCAATCAGTGAAGCCGTTTAGTAGTTGACATACTGACAGCAGTGCCACATATCTCAACACGAAAGTGTAATTCGCCTCTACTCTCGTTGTCCTATTACCGGTTTTCCTGTAGGAATGAAGCATGGTAAAAGGTAAACCGAGGTAAAATCCTATTTTTATTAGCGGTGATGCGGGTTTCGAATGGAATAAGAATTTACCGAATCGGCCGGGCAGCTCTAGAGCCTATTCAATACAAACAAACGAACAAACAATAAAATCTTTCTCTTTATTATTAGTATAGATTACATTACCCGATTAATTCTATTATTCTGCTACCTGAGCGAAGCCAGATCAAGTCGCTAGTGTTATTCAAACTCACGTGGTGTCGTCGGCCGCTCGCACCATGCGCGCGATTTATAATTTTCTGGCGTAGGTAGGTAGTTTGTTAAGAATTACATTTTTAATTTTGTAATATCTATTGCAAGGACTTTTCAATTTGAATAATTCAAAAAGTGATCTCAAGGTATTGAAACAGTCTTCAATATAAAATGATTTATTTGTTTAGGATAAATAAGAAGGTATAGATAAAATGTTCCGAATATTACCACTATTTTTAATAACTTTTAAAATGTAATATGTAGTTAGATTTTATATGGTGTCGCGAACTTTTTTGTAAATATGAATACGTTCTTTAATATTGTAGCAAATCTTATACTGCTATTGTCAATGGTTTTCGAAGCGCATGCAGGGACAGACATTTTATAGCTAATTTTTTTAACCCTTGTGTTAAATTTTTAAATTTTCTGTAGGGATTCCTAATTTAGGGAGTTACAAATATAGACTATATCACTCAGAGATTATGTAGCATTCTAGAGGTGAAAGAATTTTTTAAATCGGTCCAGTAGTTCCGGAGCCTATTCATTTAAAATAAACAAACAAACAAGAAATCAAACCTTTCCTCTTTTTAACATTCGTATAGATAATATATACCATCATATAACGTTATAACCAGAAATCTGTTTTACGTGCGCCTATAGACGTTTCACATAAAAAAAATTACATGACTATCTTATTGCTTTAGTATAGTGTAGGTGTTTGTCGTGTTATTTGTAGAGCGTCTTGTGTTTGGATAGTCTTATGTTCCAAGTAAAGTAGTATTTATATGTATATAAGTAATTCCATTTCACAATAACAGATGTCGCTGTTAGATGTGGGATCGCGCTAGAGTTTGTTGATATATGGCACATAAGCTTGATTCAGTCTCGGCAATTAAAGACGACAAGAACCATGACGTACGGAACTATACGGAAACAAGTAAGGCAATAATATCTCCTATATCCTCGGCCTATACGGCCTTTCAATCGTGCAGCCTTATTCCAGCGGCGTCCCGGGGCAGTGTCACATCTGCCAGAATTACGGGCACTCGGCCCGGTTCTGTAATGCGCGTCCCAGGTGCGTCAAGTGCCTGGGCGATCACGGTACAGAAAACTGTACCAAGCCCAAACGGACCAACTAAGCTTGGCCCCTCCGGCCGAGCCCGTTTGCTGCGTCAACTGCGAGGCCGCCGAACATCCTGCGAACTATCGCGGATGTCCCAAGGCCCCGCAGCGGCGCAGACGCGGGCCTCGCTGGCGACCTAACCGCCAACATAGGCAACAGCAACCCCCTAAGGCCTCTCCACAACAGGAGAGGAGATACCGGCGCTCCTGTCACTGCCCTTGGGCCCTCCACCTCCTCCGCCAGCAAATGCTTGGGTCAAGCCCCCAAGTATGGCTCGCAAACCTGTAGCCAAGGCTACTCCCGCGCCCCAAAAGGCGACACCCGCGCCCCAAAAGGCGACTCCCAAGCCTGCAAAGGCCCCCCACAACCCGGCCCCTGAGGCCTCCCCTCCACCTCCTAAAGCCGCTCCAAGTGAGTTCGAGGCCGACCTCGCTCTCATCACGGAGCTAGCTAACGCCATCGACCCGGACGAAGTATCGGACTTCGCCTGGGAACTCAGAGTGACGCCTCCCGAGCGTCACATCTTTATTATTGCAAGGCACGCGGTCTTGATAAAATCAATCAGGAAGTTTTCCAATTCCCAAAACTTAAATGGATAGGACACCCGGACGTGTGAAACTCCCTTTCGATAGCGTCGTTCAACGCATCGAAAGGGCTTAGCTCGGCAAAAAAATCAAGTACGGGAGTTTGTAAAAACATAATATAGACATACTCCTAATACAAGAGACCTTCCTTAAACCTTGTAAGCGTGATCCTAAAATCGCGAATTACAATCTCATTAGGAACGATAAAATAGGTAACCTAGGCGGCACCTTAATGTATTACAAAAGATGTTTACAAATAGCCC
>NJDC01004089.1:0-15542 GCA_002245475.1 Calephelis virginiensis
GGCTCAAGGCGGTTTCAGGTCTGGAAGAGGATGTACGGATCAAGTGTTTTCGCTCCGAAACATTGTAGAGAAGCATCTGGCTGTTGGTCGGAGGGTTTTCTGCGGTTTTGTGGATCTCAAAAAAGCAGTTGATAGGGTTGTACGTAAGGAACTTTGGGATATTTTGCCAGATTATGGGATAGTCGGGTCCCTGCTGCGTACGGTGCAGTCAATGTATTTAAACTGTAAAGCACGCGTGCGGGTGAATGGCAACATGTCGCCTTGGTTTGATGTTAATATTGGCGTCAAGCAGGGTTGTGTGTTGTCAGCACGCTTGTTTATCTTTTATTTGGACAAAAGTCTTCAATCTTTGAATGTGGGAATGCGTATGGGTGACCAAGTGGTGAATTGCCTGCTTTATGCAGATGATGCTGTACTTTTGGGTTCTACACCATCTGAGCTGCAAACACTGGTCTCAGTTACGGAAGGAGATTGTAAAGAAAGGACCTTACATTTGAATGCGATGAAAACTAAAATAATGGTATTTGAAGGAGACGTAGCCAGCACGGATGTAAGAGTTTTGGTTGATGATGTAGTGCTGGAACAAGTGAATGAAATTGTATATCTTGTTTGTGCTTTTAGCAGGGATGGAAGGTACACCGCGGATGAAGAGAGGAGAGTGAGTGTAGGGAATAGTGTGAATGGAGAGTTGGGTAAGCTATTCCAAATTCCAAAATTCTATTAAGTCAAAAAGCTAGACTCGAGAGGTGGGTATGTCAGAAAGAGCATGAAAGTAGAATAAATGCGGTCGAAATGAGAGCACTACGGAAAATCTGGTGTAACGCTCGCTGACCGCATTCGTAACATTGACATCCGAGAAAAAGTGGAATTGAAAGAAAGTGTTCGTGTTAAAATGCGAAAGGGCATGCTCCGCTGGTTCGGTCATGTCGAAAGAATGACAGATGAAAGATTGACAAAGCCGGTATACAATGCGAATGTTGATGGATATAGGTATCCGGGGAGATTAAGGGTGACATTCCACGATCGGATATTATCCGAGGGTGGTGTCCACAGTCTCCGAAACCGGCGTGTTTGTATGAAAAGGGTAATGAATGTGAAGGAAGTAAGACAGGTTTGCCAGGATCGTGAGATCTGGCAATCGATACTCTCTGCCTACCCCGTAAGAAACTCGGCGTAGATATGAAGATATGAAATTCCGAAACATCTGAAATTTAATAATATTGAAATATAAATAACTGATGTTTTTTTAATTAATTTATAAAATATGTACCGATGTAAATTTCCCTTCATAAGAAAGAACCTATACTTAAACATATCAACAAACATAGACTGACGGCCGCTCTCAGAGCCATCAATAATGTTTCAACAATTCATTAAAGTTGACTTTTCCTATACAAAATTGTGACTAATAGATACTGATTGGCGTCTCTGGACGCTGTGTGTGATGTAATGTTTAAGTTGACGTAGCCTTTTTGTGTAGTCTTTACTAGTGTTAACTTATAACTTGAAATACTTTTACTCTGTTTAATAATAAGAGCGCTTAAGATTGATGGTGCTCGCTAAACTAAGCCTGACAGATTTTAGATACAACTTGCGTCAGTAAGTTTGGTCCTATTCCATCTTTGAAAACTGAAAACTGAAACATGATGACGACATTGATTTTTGTAGGGTTGTACTCGTAATATTGACTAGCACCCATAACACAAGCATATAATTTGCTTACTTTGGGGTTAGATTCAATTTGTGTGACTTGTCCAGGGATAAGTACTTATATATAATTTTTATTTATATATTTGCAAATAAATAAGTAAATAAATAAATATCCCTGGACAACTTACACTAATTGAATCTAACCCCAAAGTAAGCAAATTATATGCTTGTGTTATAGGTGTTAGTCAACGATACTTATACATAGAAATACTTAAATACTCGTAGATACCAGAATAAATTTAATAAACACCCAGACCCGGAAATGCAGACATCTAAATGTTCATCACACAAATGCCTGCCCCTGTCGGGAATCGAACCCGAGCCTCGCGGTAAGTCGATGTAGTTAGGCGAGTACGCTAGCCACTCGACCAAGGAGGCGGTCAAATTAAATTAGTAAATGCAAATTGCAACCTTATAATAAGTATTTTAATTTAAGTTTTCTTTTAGCTCAGATAATATGAATAAATGAATATTCTGAACAAATAACGCAAATTGATCTGGACCAAAGTAGGGCGAAGGGGGTAACCGTGGGTGACTTTTTTTTCAGCGTCCAGAATCCAAATGCGAATAGTATCAGAGAAATGTGATACTTCATTTAGTTTTAGAAATTAGAGCAATATCCTAATAAGAAATAATAAGCTTTAAAAATATATATTTTGAGCCACTGTGTACCGGGGGTCGAGTACAGTGCATTTAAATACCCCTAGTTTACAGTGAAATGTTACCATACTACCACCATTTTCCCGTTGTTGTTCATTTTAATGATCAACTATCACCTGAAATTATTTCAACTCAACGAAAGGTAGTTCTCAGCGTTTAACACAGATACATACTGTTTCATTAAACTTTACAACATATGTTTTTATGATAATGGAAGGCAAACCAGTAGACTGATTTTCTGATGGTAAGAAATTCAAGCTGCCTAGAGACACCGAAGGAAGTAATGATGTGTTGCCAAAATGAGGCCGGGATGTTAAGTCTCGAGGCGGTGATACCAAATCGGGCTAGTCACTGCAAAACTCTACCACCTAGTCAGTGTCACGGTGTTGGTGACGGTAAGTCTATACTCACCTTTTACGAGCTGCCTGGCAGGAGGGCAGATGGCCTATTGTGCAAATTAGCCCAGTCCAACACGGGGAAAACGGAATAATAGATCATGCAATCTTTTTCGTTTTTTTCAACACTATGAAAAGTCCCGTTAGAAGTAAATTAATCTAAGACTAAAAACGTAAAAAGTAAATTATGTAACCATGTTTGTCACAATTTGTAGTGTAATGTTTATTATTATTGTATCTAAATTTTGTTAAATACGTTTTGAATAAATGACTTCTCGAGTTGTTTATAAATGTCTACATAAGCACCTATCTTAATCTGGGCAAAATTTTGCATTAAACGTAATCAAGTTGAACGATGTTTACAAGATATTGACAAATGTGACCATAGAAATTTATGAGATAAAGGTTTATGTAATACTAATTGTTACCCGCGGCTTTGCTCGCGTGGCAGTTAACATATCGACGCTGGAAAGGCAACCTTGCTTATGCACCATTTGACAACTTTACAGGAGAGCGATTCAAAGAACTCTAAATTTCTAAATGACCTGAAAGCGAGGCATAGAAAAAATGTTACGTATAAGTAAGCATGATCAAGTATTTACAAAAATAAAAGAAATGATTACAATAAAATCAAAGTATTACGTTTATTGTGGTGAAAAAGAGATTAATAAAAAAGTTGAGAGGTGTCAAGGGACACCCGGATGGAACGCAGATTGATAGAGATTGAGAGAGAGAGGGGGGACCCCTCTCTCTCTCAATCTCTAGTAATCTCTATCTCTCTTATAGAGAGAGACAGACAGAGAAAACATGAAATAAAAAAAAAGAAAATAAAAATATTAAAAAAAATAAAATAATAAAAATAAAATGATAATACTTACCAAAAATAGAAAATGAAAAATAAAAAAAAATGTCCGACCCGGGATTCGAACCCGGGACCTCATGCAGTCAAGTCCAACTACTGAGCCGCTAGACCACAGAGCAAAAAGTGTCGTGACAACATTTTCGTAAGAATTTTTTCCGTCTAGCCACCTTTCACAACGCGCAATAAGGGACTGCGTTCCTTTATTATATTTCTAAATTATTAGTATTATATATTTTGTTCCTATGAATTTAAACATCACAATTTATTTTTGCAGTCTTTTAAAAACTAACAGCTTAGTAACTAATTACAACTATTTTAGTCTTAAAATAGCAAAGTATTCAACACCCTTAATTAAGACACAGTATTCAGAATTACAATGTCTTAAATATAATAATTAAAAAAAAAAGAAAAAAATTGGGTAAATATCGATGACGATGATTCAGTCACTTTCTTCCAGATCTGTGTCTGGCAAAGTATCTTTTATGTTTCCATGAGGCATTTTTAAATACTCGTCATGAAACTGTTGGGGAATCGTGGAGATTTTGGAGTAGTTCGCCAAATCATTGTGCTTAGCGTCAGAAATATATATATATATTTTTATTATTTATTTCGCAAATTTGGCACAAAAGCAAGGTTGTCTTTCCAACATCGCTATTACTGATTAATAGGGACTTCCATAAAAACTTTCAACCCCTATTTCACCCTCTTAGTGGTAGAATTTCCCAAATTCCGTCCTTAGTCTTGTCAATAAAGCGACTATATACTTCTCAATAGGTGTGTAACCTATTTTCATGGGTGTGACTCAAACAGTTTTTGCTCGGCGATGATGAATCAATCAGTCAGAACATGTTATTTCATAAGCATAGATTAATTTAATCCTAGTAGAGGTTGAAAGTTAGTTCCGATATAATTAATTTCTATTCCTTTTATACGAACTGTATATACATTTCAACAATTTGTATTTAATTAAAATAAGATAGTAATGCTGTAAACTTACCCTTAACGCGAGAGGACATAAACCGTGCATAATTAATATCTTCCAACGGACACACGCTGCATATTCATAAGGCGGACGCCTCAGCATAAAACTAGATTATTAGACCGTTTTCAACTGTTTCCGTATTTTTATCCCATCCATTCAGTTTTGGCACAAGATTTTAATATGTAACGAACCTTATTTTTTTAATTAACGAATGATGTTCAGATTTCAGTCATTTTCGAAATTAAAAGGAACGTATTTCCTCCGAGTTTGTCGAAATAGGTTAATGAAAAAGGATTTTTATGCAAATTGAAACTGTTTATGAACTTTTAAGGATGGCAAAAACGTTATTAAAAGATTGAATTTTATTGAAACTTTGTTTAAGCACAGGAATGTGACGACACCATGACGAGCTATTGTAATGACCAAGAAATTTAGATATTTAGACAAAAAAATGCATGAGGATATAAGTACGATTACTTTTTGTGTATAATCAAATGGTTCCATAATAATTGAAATATCGGGGAAAGAATAACTCAGCTGTTCTAAGAACTCCCAAGATATTGCAACTTTAAAATCACATTTTTTGGCTTTCCAAAAACGCTCTTTAGTAAAAGTTTACTCAAATTGATAAAATACATTTTTTTGTTGCCCAACTCGAGAATCGACCCCTTGAATGCATGATGTCAAGTCCAATAATAACAATATTTTTTTGAATATAACATTCATACTGAAGATTAAACCTTTACATATATAGCAGATATACTGCTCTGAATATCCATTATGTTTTGCATTCATTAAAACTCGTAGATAAATCTGACATGAAGTTTCGACTCGAAAGGTACTTTTCGTTAAACGCACATGGAAATAAATAAACAAAATTAAAACTTTTTAATAACCCTCGACAAAACCTACGTCCGATGTACTTAGTGTTTGTGACAAAGACGGCTGGAACAAAGGAGATATTGTTTGGAAGAGCAGTAGTATTCCTGTGGTTTATCTGATACGTACAGACAGACAGATCGATTATGTTTGGTTGTATGGCAATATTGCGAGTACGTTCGACTGTGGTTTTGCTTGCTTGGTTTTGAAGATGCATAGCTTAATAATTTTGATTTTAGATAGATTATTGCTTTAAATCGCCTCTATGGTCAAGTGGTCCGGGTGTTGGACTTGACTGCATGAGGTCCCGGGTTCCAATCCCGGGTCGGCAAACAAAAAGAAAATTGGATTTTTCCAATTTTCTAATAAAAATATGTTGGTCGGGATTAGAATTGTGCCCGGTTGGCTTGCCACCTATCACATTGTGGGACTTAGTATCTTCGGCTAGTCGTGGGTCCCTTGGTTGTACCTCTACCTACCTCTTTGGGTATATGGGCGTGAAGATAGGTTTTTTTTATTGATTTAAAAAAATATCTCTTACGTTATTTTTTGACGGTAAAATAATAATCAAATATTCAAAAAAATAGACAAATAAATTATTATATCCCTGAACAAGTTACACAAATTGAATCTAACCCTAAATTGAAATCTAACTAAGAAAATGATATGCTTGTGTTATGGGTGTTAGTCAACGATACTAATAATTAGGTACAAACGTTTTAATACATACCACAGTTAACTTATTTAACACTTCCAGAGCCAGAAACGCAGATTTGTAAATGTTTATCGCACTGCCTGTATCTGAAACAGAACCCGAGACTCTCTCTTGATCAGGTCTGAAAGACGTGCGT
Organism: Calephelis virginiensis; assembly: GCA_002245475.1. Taxonomy (NCBI): domain Eukaryota; kingdom Metazoa; phylum Arthropoda; class Insecta; order Lepidoptera; family Riodinidae; genus Calephelis; species Calephelis virginiensis. The sequence goes on from NJDC01004089.1 coordinate 6,340, forward strand.
GATGCGAACGAGCAAGATGAACAGTAGCGGTCAATATTAGATTGCAAAAAACATGTTAAAAGTCTAGACTTCGAAAGAATATTATTAAAGCCACCTCATTGCCTTTTGATACGGAAAGCACAATCCTCCAACTCTAGCCTTTCAACCGCCACCCAACTTGGGCCAAACAGCCCTGTCTGCTCCTCGTGTTTTCTCTTGCCCATAGGATGCTTCTGAAGAGGAGCGGTCCTGGCCTAATTAGTTTCCTCGGTACCACAAAAAATGTGAGTACTCAGCCCTCCCGCTGTGACAAGGTTTCCGCTCTACCATCTAGAAATGAATGACGTTGATGAATAATTCGTACCATATAGACCAGGGGTTCTTAAACTATTGATAACTATTTTCAGAATTTCACAAATGCCGTTAACCCCCGTGGAAGGTAAAAAAACGATGGGTTGCACTCCGGGAGTGCCGGCAGAAGTAAAAACTTGAATATTAAGGTTGTGCATGTTTGATATTTTGGAATGGTTAGGGAATAATTTTGTACGAATTGCTTTAATTATCAGTATGAATGTACTATTAATTATGTGGCAGAATACAATATTCATTTATTGCGCTATCGTACAAAAAACATGACAATGAAAAAACACGACAAAAGATTCGAGCAAGCGCCTTGCGCCGTCTAAACGAAACCGTAGGCGCAGGCATACATTTTCGCCGCGCCGTAGAAAGAGAGGGGGATACTTCCTCTACTACGCCGCGCCAGCTGTTTACTCTCCATCCGTCTTACGAATTTTCGATTAGGTCACGTGTCCTGACGCGAGTTTAGACGTTTTTACCCATTCCAAAAAAGTGCTTAACGCAAGCGAGCGGCGAATGACGCGCGTACCTACCTAGTTCTATCATACGTACTATAACCTCCAAAAATTAGTAATAGGCCCTTGGTGATCACATCGTGGACCCATTGGTGGTCCATGGACCTTACTTTAAAAAACCGTATAGGTATTCGATAGAAATTGAATTGAATTTATAACAAAATCTAATTTAGTTTCGAATGAAATTCTAGTTTGAAATACTTGCTTATTAAGGAACAATTAATGTTAAAGCTAATACAGCGTACTGTCTGCTACATGAAACGAAATCCGATGCAGCAATGAAATGGGAGCAAGATCGTTTTATAATATGAAGTCAAACGATAGAGTTTTGCTCAGCAAGCAATCCGGAGATTAATCCTCCGCTGTGACCTCAATATGGAACAGTAAAACTGGTCGAAAATGTATCACTATCACTTGGATTGTATAACTTTTGTTCCAATATTCAAGCTAACTTTGTAGCACGTTTGTTTGAATTATGTTTTTTAGATAATAGCTCTAACCCGCGGCCTCGCTTTAAAAAAAATGCACTGTTGAAAAAAATATCTTTATGTCTACTAAGTCACACAATAAGAGGGTGTATCGCCAACAGGGTACATATCCCATTGCGTAATTTTGTTTTTGCCTGATCGGATGGAAGGATGGACGGGACCTCATGAAGTCCAATACCGGACCGCTGACATCCGACCTACCTACTTAATCTTTTATTTATATGTACTAAAAATATTTGTGAGTTCAGAAAGCATAATTTATCTGTTTTTAATTATGTCTTTGGCTATTTGTGGATGCCCTGATTGTACCTCTGCCTACTCTTTCGGGGAAACGAAGGCGTGAAGATACTTTTTATCAAGCAGATAACTATACACTAATCTAACTAGGCCTATACACTGCTCTAGGCGAGCTAAAAAATCTACTTAGATCAGTAGGGTTACTCTTGAATCAAGTCTTCATGCAAATTGGGAATTTCAATCGCATTTGTGTCATTTTATGTTCTTTAACACAATACTAGCTACTATTATTAATTGCCAATACCAAAAAAATCGGCGAATCCGACATAGGAAAACGTTGTTTATTAATTAAATGTTAATAATACGCTAGTATTGTGTTCAAGACCACGTAGTCTCACAAATCCGTCTTCAATTGCCAAGTTGCACGAAATCGGATATGGTCGCAGTACCTACACGTTTCACTTCAATATAGGGACGTAATTCCGCCTTGTATTTATACACATTAGGCCGACATTAGGCCAACATGTCGAGCCAGTACGTTTCTTGTGCTTATGAGACTAATCATAATGTCGATGGCACAGTGCAAATATGAATTAGTATGAATAAAATTAAAAATATATTAAAATCAGCGGGTTGTACTCCGGTAGTGCCAGCAGAAATGAATACTTGAATATTAACGTTGTGCATTTTTAATATTTTGGAATGGTTAGGAAATAATTTTGCACGAATTGCTTTAATTATCAGTATGAAAGTACCTACTATTATTTATGTGGTAGAATACAATATTCATTTATTGCGCTATCGTACATAAACATGACAACACGAACATTCGCGCAAGCGCCCTGCGCCGTCTTACGAATTATTTTCTTAAGAATCAGGTCACGTGTCCTGACGCGAGTTTAAAAGTTTTTACCCATACCAAAAAAAAGTGTGCAACGCCGCTTAAGAAGTTTTCACTTCACAAAACCTAAAAAAAATCGGAATGGCATACTCACACAAACATGCATGTCGGCCCATAGGCGGTATTCGCGTTGCAGAGTAGCGAGTGCCGCTTCGTTATTTGTTTCCACATTTTTTTCAAAATTGAGCGAGCTTAGGTATTTGTCTTCTTGAATTTAGCGACGTAATGAAATTATCTACTTACAATATTTGCAAACTACGAAGTTGTTGTAATTTGATTTATTGATCACTACAGCATAGTCAATGTTAAAATTATTTACATAAATTAGATTTTAGAAAATTAGAAATTTACATTTACAAAAATTAGTATGACTGCTATTTTTTCAGTTTTATTTAACATTTTATTAATACCTACTTACTAACAACTACTGCTTTAATGGAGTTCGTAAGTATTTTATCAACTAGGCTTAGTTTCTATACTGTTTCACATTTGTACTGTGACGCTGACCTGTCTAAACAGTCCATAGGTGCTAATATTAGTAATGCGAGATTGTGTATATTTGTCCTTTTATGTAGAAGCCTAGCAATGTCAAGGTAAAACATTTACTTTGCCTATAGACGCTGTCCTGTGGCTGGTTGTTAGGCCTATTGAGCCAGTCTACCGGTCAACGTATCCTCTGGACTGGAATATGACACTGTTATAATAGCGCAGGAATGTTTATCCCTGCCCTGGCAAGTTAGTGTACAGTACTCCACCATCTGCAATCTTGTACCCGTGTTACTCGCTCGCCTCTGATGAGCTGCCTGGATGGAAGGCAGATATGTCTCCTACATAGATGACCCGGAGCAACATAGAGAGAATCTTACTTTGGTTTAGGTATATAATTATGGTGCATTACTAACAAAAAAGAAAGAAAGTATCTTCACGCCCATATCTCCGAAGAGTTAGGCAAAAGAACAACCAAGCACGACTAGCCGAAGACACTAAGCCATAGTGTGAGAGGTGGGAAGCCTGTAGCCATATCGAGCACACATCCAATCGCGAGCAACATTTTTTTAATTAGAAAATTGGAAAACACATATTTTCTTTATATTGCCTGACTCGGTAATCGAACCCGGGACCTCATGAAGTCAAATCCAACACCTGGCCAGCTAGACCACAGAGGCGAAATAACTAACAACATAATCTGTAACAAAGGAATTACTAATGATGGCATAAGAATCCAATCTTCAATGATTAATTTGATTATTTTAATTTTGGCACTCCCCGTGCATGGGAAATGAGAAACAGGAAAAACAATACCTTATATTTTCCATACAAAATGTAAGGGGCTGATATACTTAATACTGTTTATTACCGTCTAGTTTTTGTGAATGTTACACGATTTATCTGTTACTAGCTCATGACAACGGCGTTGTCAGCGTGGTCCCACAGAAACATTATTTCGGGATAAAACTGTCCTATGTGTTAATCCATGTTTCCCCAATTAAAATCGGTTCAGCAGTTTTAGCGTGAAGAAGTAACAAACAACCAGACAAACTTTCGCATTTATAAAATTAACATTTATCAATCATTTGTGGACCCAATTAAAAAAATCCAACCTCTAACGTGATAAAAGGATTGTTATATGTTTGGTGGATTTTTTATGAAGACAGCAAGCAGATATCTCTCTTGGTGATAAGAGACTTCGCTAATAGATGATGCTGTTGTGTAACGATCTTGGTTAGGATCTTAAAACAAATGTGCTTGTCTACTGGTAGCGCAACACGGAACGGCTGCACTATACGGAACACGATAGTCGCTAGCACAGACACTCTGGCGGGAGGAATAAGTGAGGCTATGGTAAAAATACGGATGAGTTACTTTTGTTTGTTTTTTCATAATTTTGGTTTTTGTAAATCAAGAATCTATACGTACTATAGATATGCTAGTACATTTCAGTAGCAGGAATATGTGAGGAGGTGGCTAAACTATGCCTATTTTAAGATACACCACCTCATTACACCTGCTTTATTTCACAATCGTTATATTAGGCAAACTAATACATATATCGTACCCATTTGGTCGATATTCGACATAACAGAACCAAAAGACTTGCTCTTCTTTCATCTTTCGAACTGTTCTTTCATAGTTCGAAAGATAATTTATGCCCGTAGGTTTGTAGATACTACATTCTAATTAAGTATTTAATTTTTTCCCGTGTTGGTTTCGCTCTTATGCAGAACAGACCATCTGCCTTCCTGCTAGGCAGCTCGTAAAAGGCAAGCATAGGCGTCAGTTACACCGTGACATGCTGCTAGGTGGTAGAGTTTCGCAGCGACTCGCCCGGATTGTTACCAGTACCTTACCTATTCCTGCCGCCTTATCGTCAGTGCTTACCGTTGACGTGTTCCGGTTCGGAGGGTATGGTAACAGGTAAACTTACTTTTGTTGGCAACACACCATTACCACCTTTGGTGTTAGTAGGTGGCATGAATTTCTTAACATCAGGAAGTCCGTCAGCTTGAGGAAGTTCGATATTTTGTGATGAAGCTGACAACAATTTTCGTTTGCTTACATTGCATGTTACATTTAAACTGGCTTAACCGTTTGAGATACTTCAAATCAGTGTACTACGGAAATGTTTAATATAAAAAGGTCTACAAAAAATGCACAATAGCACATAATGTCTATCTCCTAAGGTTGCTACACAGTAACCATTTTTATCTCTAAAAAATATGTTTAAAAACTAAAAAAAAAATATCGCCTATGTAGTCTAGCGGTCCGACGTTGGAATTGACTTCTTGAGGTCCCAGGTTCGATTCCCGAGTCGGGCTACAAAAAAAAATTAGAAGATGTTTTTTAATTTTCTAATAAAAATAACGTTGACTGGGATTGTATATGAACCCGGTTGGCGATAGGCTTGCCACCCGTCACATTGTGGGACTTAAGAATCTTTGGCTACTCGCGGGTGCCCTTTTTGTGCATCTGCCTATTCCTTTGGAAATTTGGTCGTGAAGATACTGAAGATGTTCAATAACTACCTGATTTTCAGATGCTAATATCTCTCGATCAGTATTAATCCTTATCCCCATTTATTAAGTATCTTAGTTACTCTGGCTCTTTAAGGTAGATAAAAATTGCACTTTACTTTTGTAATTTAAATGAGTACTTTAGAAGTTATTACTTATTCCAGATTTAAAATTACACGTAACCAAAAAATGCTTGTAGCATAACGGCTGGCATCGCCCCTCGTAACCCTAGCGCCGCTTCTTCACGACTAGCCGAAGATACTGCAATGTGATAGGTGGCAAGCCTATCGCCAACCGGGCACATATCCTATCCCGAGCAACATTTTTTTTCATTAGAACATTGGAAAACCCCAATTTTCCTTTGTTGCCCGACCCGGGATTTGAACAAGGGACCTCATGCAGTTAAGTCCAACAACTGAACCGCTAAACCACAGAGGCGATTAAAAAAAAGTAAATATATAGTATGTTAAATTAGAAATCCAAAATAGCAGGAAATCTTTACGATCTAGGGAAAGGGACATTGTTTTATTCCAAATTTAACTTGTGCGAAGCCGCGATCAAAAGCCAGTCTACTATAAAAATGCAACATTTAAACTAAGATCAATAAATTATTGGTCTGAGCATTTAAATGAGATAATACAACCACTAAGTAGGTATGTATGAAAAAAGAAAAATTATTAATTATGTGCAGAATTGTCGTTGTTACCATTAAGGTTGAAAAATTGTATTTCCTTTTTAAAGTACAGTGAATGAATGAATTCGTTTTTATACAAATTAAGTATACCTACATTATATATGTACATTTTTTAATGTTAAAAACTAGTCAGCTCATCTGCGCCTATGTTTGTGGCACATACAAAAGCACTTTCCGGTTGCGTTGTCAGATAACGATAGGGGAATAACTCTTGTATGCTGATTCAGTAATCAACGCTTATTTATAAACTGACCGTTTTGGAGGACAAAATTAGGGTTGTCACAAGTTAGTTTAATTGCTTTTTTCACTGTGTATAAATTTGCGATTTTGATGATTTAGTTGTGAAAGTCCCGCGTTTGTATACCATAAGATAAATTTAATATTCTACTTGCTGACCCATTGAACTGTCCTGAACGGTCTAGCCTCTTAGTGGAATAAAATATAGGCGCAAATTGCATACCTTCGGATACTTGTATTTTATAAAATTACTAGCTGACCCCGCAGACGTTGTTCTGCTATATTTTTAATGTGATTTATTTAAAAAAATTGGGGTGAGTCACCCTTATCACTTAGGGGTATGAAAAATAGATGTTAGCCGATTCTCAGACCTACCCAATATGCTTACCAAATTTCAGAGGAATCGGTCAAGCCGTTTCGGAGGAGTATGCAGACTAACATTGTGACACGAGAATTTTATATATAAGATTTCGTACTTGTGTATAAAAATATAAGTGTTTAATCATTTTGACAGATAAGTTTTTGATATGTCAAACAGTTTTGGCTCTACAATTCCAGACTCAGAAGTGGGCTTTTTATTTAAAAAAAAAAACAAATTGATTTAAGCAATGATGGAAAATCGCGTACATAAAAATATAGGAGTTGAACATAAAAGCTCCTCCTTTTTTCGAAGTTTAAGTAAAAATAGCTCTTAGTTGAGAGCCGATTTCTAAAACTTCTAAATCCAAAACTGCCTGTGTTGGCTGATATTCTAGATTTATTAAGTTATTATTAAAATTGTTATTTATTGTTACTTTTTTTAAATTTGTCAGGATATTCAAATCTATACCAAACCGCATCATGGCGTCGGGAATTTATTTATTAAGCTTATTTTTCATGCATACTTTTTTAAAATCTAAATGAAATGTTACACTACGACACTATAAGTGGTATTATCTAATGTATAAACAAACAAGCAGTCACTTGCCTAATGGTAAAAAAATAAACGCTAAGAAAATGCGTGATCTACCTGAGACTGGGATCTTAGGCCCCTTTAGATTTTTTTGAGGCCCCTATTACCAGAACAAGTTAATGGAAAATAGTGACGCTATAGCGGCAGAAAAGAGTTGATTGATTATTAATCTGGACAAATATGGCAGGAGGATACGGCCTTTTAATGTGACTCCAATAATATATTTTGAAAGCGTAAAAGCAGATGGCTAGTCTTAAAAGATAATTGTCAACTTTAGACGCCACAGATGTTGTGGGTGAAGCTTTCTCGTAGTCATGATTGTTGGCATTTTATATCTGCTTTGTATATCGGCTTTGTCAATATTTTATCTGTCATTCTTTCTTCATGTCCGAACCAGCGGATCCTTTCTCATTTTAACACCATCACTTTCTTTCAAGCCCACTCTTTTTCGGATCTCTATATACTATACAACATAATATTATGTTATAAATGGGGCCGCTATTTTGTGACCGCGGTGTTAGTCCTAATGTATACGTCTACCAGCTTTCCTACATTTTAGAATGGAACACGATAATTCCAAACACTGTAATTATGAAGGCAGGAACATATAAGGCGAAGAATCTAAGCAAGTTGCTATAATAGTAATGTAGTAGACCAAGTGTCATAATAGTAATAACATTGTTAAACTGTGCTCGTCGCTATCAATCCATTTAGTACGAAATCAACTTCTCTATATTCTTCAATAGATATTCGGTTAGTGACTGGGAAATTGTCATTTAAAATAATACTAAAATATGTTACTAATTTACTTTTGTTTAAATTTGTTACCACGGACAGCCCTACCACCTACGCGTGATTCCAGGGATTACCCTACAAATACGTGAAACTAAAACAGCTGGAAGAGCAACTACTTTAAAAGATTTTAACTAATTTTAATTAGCCTACATTCGTCCATTTTTCCATTATCATTGTATATGGTATACATTAGTATATTAATCATATTGATGAATCTAGTTCTCCTAAACCGCATAGGTTTTGATTTTTTAATAACGTAACTTTTAATGAAATAAGTAATGCAGCAGTAATAGTAGTAATAGTGTTTTCACGCCCAAAGAGGCACGCTAGAGGTACAACTAGGGCACCCACCACTAGCCAAAGACGCTAAATCCCTAAACATGTTAAGTGGCAAGCCTATTGATAACCGGGTACATAATATTAAATCCCAGGCAACTATTTTTTTATTAGGGAATTGAAAAAAAACTCATTTATTTGTTGCCCGACTTAGGTATCGAACATCATGAAATCAAGTCCAACACCGAACCACTAGACCACAGATGCGATTGTTGTTTCTATTAACTCGCAATACATGCAACTACACATTTTATTCGGTCTGTGGATTGCCTTTGTGGTCTAGCGGTCCGGCGTTGATCTTGACTTTTTCAAGTTTCAAGGATTCCATCCCCGAGTCGGGCAACAAAAAAAAAACAAATGTATGTTTTCAACTTTATAATGTAACGTAGTGGGTCTTAGCTACCATTCACCACTATGTTAACAAACAAACAGTCAAACTTGCTTAAGTTTGGCTGTTGGTAGGGAGAATTCTGATACTATGAGGAGGTTAAAATAGAAATCTAAACAAAATTACACTATATTTAAAATTAAAAGTCTCAGTAAGGTGCACTGTACACTAAAAGTTTCTGACGGCTAAAGAAAAAGGAAAATAGATGGGCGTAGGATACGTCGGTGGCTCAAAGAGTGATCGACAGAGCACGGAGCGCAGCACGTAGGGGAGCACGAAGGGGAGCACGGAAGACCGCTGCTTTAGGCTT
>NJDC01004089.1:27867-41477 GCA_002245475.1 Calephelis virginiensis
TAATTCAAAGAGTTTAATTTGTTTTAAAAAAAGGAGTGTGTGCGATTCGCAGACGATACAAGTGAAACTTCAGTAAATCGACAAAAGAATGAGATGAATATATATTTGTGTCTCTTACCTGTCGTTTTTCCGTTGCACCCGTTTTGAAATCATAACGATTCTAAAAAAGTTTCACTTCAAAAACGTAGCTCTATCGTGTGTTGACGTGCCGCTCGGTGCAGTTATTTATTTCAAAAATAAAGCCCAGTTGGACTACTGCATATGACATCACCGTGGTAGAATAAACTATCTGGCTCTATACGAGGCAGATCATAAAAGGTGAGCGCATCTTAAATAGGTTATTATCAACAAAATCACTGGTGGTTGAATTCTGTAAGTTTAACCCAGGTAGGTATTCATCACTTTAGTTATTTCTGCTACCATAATGAGTCTTGCCACGTTCCGGTGCGGAGGGTTCGATTCACGAGAATTGCCAAAATTAGCTTAACATTCCGCCTAAAGTTCGATGCCTATAACACCATAAACCTATAACGTTTATGGTGTTGGCTACGGTTTTCTTTTAGGATCAAGAGAGCCATGTTCTCGCTCACTGAGCTCTCATATAACTGATTCTACTTACATACACACATATGTTCACTCATCAGATCACTTACGGGGTAGGCAGAGAGTATCAAGTGCCAAATCTCACGATCCTTGCAGACCTTTCTGGCTTCCTCTACATTCATTACCGTTTTCATACAAACACGCTGGTTCCAGTATATATTTTAATATTAATTTTAATATACACGACCACCTGTGACAATAAAAATGGTAATAGTGCTTTCCTATCATATTGGGTTTAACTCTCTGACGTAAATTACTAATTAATTAGGTTAACCAGATCCCTTATGATTTTTATTAGATTACAACAATGCAAAACACTATTATAAGGTACCTAGGATAATTACTATAGTGTCACAAATCCAGACATGTCGAGCAAAACTTTGCCACCTAGTAATACACATTATTTTAACTGTGGTATTTTTATTGTGACGCTATAATACAAGTCGTTCTAGAGAAACGGTTCCTTAATCAAAGTCTACTTTACGAGAGTTATTCAGTTTTAATATTTTGCTAGCGAAATAAGCTCTAATGGAAACCGTTTATGATAAAGTCTTTTATCATCCTTCGTCATACATTATATCTAAATTCTAAATACGTACTTATTTTGAATTACCGTACTTTTGAATATCATTAAATGTTATTTTAGCGTAAATAAAGTAAAGTTTATTTTATTTGACTGCCTCGTTGGTCGTTGGGCTAGTACACACCTAGCTTACATAGACTTATCGCGAGGCTCGGGTTATTTTCCCATCAGGGGCAGTCATTTAAATGCCTCTATTTCAGGGTCTGGTTGTTTACTAAATTTACTCTGGTGTCTATTTAAATATTTCTATGAATTAGGATCGTTGACAAACATCCATATCATAAGCAAATATAATAATAAATAAATAATAATAATAATAATTTATATATCAACATATCATATCATAAGTAAATATAATAATAATTTGCTTACTTTGGGGTAAAATAAAAATAAAAACTATGATGTTCCTATAACTGATCTGAGTTGATATACGTACTTAATAAGGTAGGGCCAATTGAATAGATCGCATTTGACAGTTCATCGTTATTGGACACAGTGTCTTTGTAAAAATATTAATCCATTCTTCAAAGTTAGTATCGCAGATTTGCTTTTTTTTTTTATGATATTGGAAGGCAATCAAGCAGACGGATTTCCTGATGTTGAGAAATTCACGAGAGACACCAAAGGTGGTAATGGGGCGTTGCCAACCTGAGCCCGGGATGTTAGGCCTCGAGCAAAAGTAAGTTTACCGGCTACCTAACCCTCCGAACCGGAATACGTCATGACGTTATGGCGGCAGGAATAGGTAAGGCGGTGGTACCAATCCGGGCGAGTCACTGCTAAACTCTACCACCTAGTCAGATGTCACGGTGTTAGTGACGGTGAGCCTATTCATTCATATTTTCATTTTAAAATACATAATATTGATTGTACTAATGTCAAAATAATGCATTTCTTTTTTCGTGACTTCGTCAATGTAGAATAGATATGCGGGTTTTACACAAACTTTCATCCCCTACTTTCCTTTCAAGGTTTATTTAAAAAAAAGATAGCCTATGTTTGAACTCAAATCTTTAACTAAATGCAGTGTTGCAAATAATTAATTAGTAAATGAAATTGCTAAATAATTTTCCCCGTGTTGGTCCGGGCTCCTTTGCAGAACTGCCACCGGATCGGAACGCGGCAGGAAAGCAGATAGTCTATCTATCTGCTTTCCTGCCAGGCAGCTCATAAAAAGCGAGCATAAGCTTACCATCGCTAACACCTTGACATCTGACTAGGTGGTAGATTTTTGTAGCGACTAGCTCGTATTGGTACCTACCACCGCCTTACCTGTTCCTGCCGACACAACGGCGGTGCTTATCGCTAACGTGTTCCAGATAAAGGATAAAGTTGCCGGTAAATTTACTTTCGACGAGACCATTACCATCTTCAGTGTTTTTAGGCGGCTTGTATTTCTTATCATCAGGAAACCTGTCTGCTTGTTTCCCTTCCAATGTCACAAAAAATAATTAATAAAATAGCCGTGAAAAAGCAACAGACATGTAGACTTTCGAATATATAATGTTACTAGCGGCCCGCCCTGACTTCGCACGGATATAAAATAAACATATAAACGTTCCTCTTTAAACACTTTATCTGTTAAAAACCGCATCAAAATCCGTTGCGTAGTTTGAAAGATTTAAGAAAACAAAGGGACATAGGGACAGATAACGCTACTTTGTTTTATACTATGTAGTGAATTGTATGTAATGAACTAGCTATTATCTGCAGTTAATATATTTACTAATTAAAGCCCATTAATAAGGACTTTTATACAAAGATTTGATACCTATTTCACCCTATTAATGATAGAATCGCTTAAATACGTATCTACTCATTTTAAATAAGTAGCCTAAAAATTAGGGGTAAAATTTCCAAAATTTCGTTCTTAGTGGGTGTCTACTTAATAAAACGACCCTACTCACCAAATTCCATGGCTGTAACCCGAACTGTTTTTACTCGGCGATGATAATTCAGCCAGTCAGGACATGTTATTTTATAAGTACAGATACAACAAATTTACAATAATGATTAGCAATAATAAAAATTTGATAGCACCTGCACTAAATATCATAGTTTCCTATTTTATGAATTATACAAAAATACATTATGATGAATGTTAAATAGTTTTGTGAATTTTGTACATTCCTACCTCATAAAGTTACTTTTATATTAGACGTTAACAAAAGGTATGCGAGATTTTTACATTTTTATTAACCTCCTGTTCTTGATTTGTTTTCATAAGTTTAATTAATGTTACATACGTAAACCTCTAAACCAGTGTAGTTAATCTCTGTAATGACGTGCTTTTAGGAGTACCTAGGTAATAGTGTATGTGAAGATGTGGATGAATTGTGAAGATCATGCGAGGATGCTAAAAGAAGTTGAAGGTAGAAGAGTGGTTGAAAAGCAAAAGCTATATAATGGGGCTTAGAAATATTCCAAGTCAAAATGTTTGCTTGTAGCCGAGCGCGTATACTATTAACTTTCTGTTGGGCTTAGTCAAAAATCTTTCGTCCAGCTGTTTTCTTAAAAGACAAGTGCGGTGTCATAGGCATAGGTAAATATTTTGCAATTGTCAAGTATATGTGGAATAGGGTAGGGCCAATAATACTTTCTTAACAGTGCCCAGAGACTGATGCCCAGTGACTGATGCCCGTATGTGTGTGTACAATCCGACTTACACGCTTAAGAAATTATATACAGATCTTCATATACGCATAAAAGGGAAAACTCTTGCGAAGAACTATATAATGGTGCACTTGTTTTGTATACGACGACCATAGACTACATAGACGATAGCAAAGAACCAGAAGATGGCACGCGTCGTTACCTTAGGGAACAGTTTAACCGAAGCAATTGTTCATATCTTTTAGCTTTCCTAAGAAGTAAAGAAGGTGTTTTGGTAAATAATTGTGTGCCTATGCACTTTATTTTGTATAATATAATTGTTTTTACATGTCAATCGATCTATCTGAAAAGGAATTTCAGTTTAATATGGCGATTGTATGTATATGTCTTTGTAATCTAAGTTTCTGTGAATTTTATGTCTTGCAATAGATAATATTGTTTTGATTTGTAGGTCTTATGGTAGATTAACGGCCAATGTTAATAATGTATCTCAATCTAATGGATTTCAAGCAATCTAGATAGCTGCGTATCTGCCGGTCTATCCTATACCTTATTCCCATAGTTATCCTGTGCACAGATATATTATTGGCAAACGATAACAAAAAAATGGATCAAAATATCAATCTTGGACAGCGAGTTTTGGATTAGGATTAATTATTAATATTGGCCGTAAGTAAATGTAGACCGTATCATCGTAAAACTGGAAGCGTAAGTAAGATAAATAGCCAGAAAATAGGCAAAATTTTTATATTACAATAAAACATGGATTTTTTTGAGTTTTACTTACCCGATCAAAATTAAACTTAGAAATGTTGTTATACTCGTAATTAAGTGAGCGGGGAGGTCCGCGCACTCCCGTATTATACTGATCTGCGGGGGACGGGGGCGCATAAATACCGAGATTGCAGAAATGTCCGGTCATGTCAAACGTAGGGCTTCACTGCCACCAGAGGGAGAACCCATCCAACCGACAGACATCGACGAAGCTATAGACCTAATAAAAGGTCTCCATAACAGAAAAGCCCCGGGAACAGATAAAATAACTAATAAAGTTATTGAATATCTCCCCGTCCCCTTCTTATGCCCACTAGTCAGCATCTTCAATGCTATACTAGCCGGCTGCTCCTTTCTAGACGAGTGGAAAGAAGCTTTCGTCATAAGCATTTACAAGCAAGGCAAATCTCGCAACATACCCACTAGCTACAGATCCATTAGCATAATTAATACATGAGGCAAAATATATGAGAGAATTATTCTCTCACGTCTCAAGTCAGTAGTTTGGGAAAATGGCCTGATACCGAACGAACAATTCGGATTCAGAGCCGCCCACTCGTGTACCCATCAAGTGCACCGCCTAATGAAGCACATCCTGTCTGGCTTGAATTCATCCTGTGGTCTTAAAGAAAACACAGGCGCCATATTCCTGGACGTCGCCAAGGCATTTGACAAAGTCTGGCACAACGGCTTCATATACAAGTTATAACAAATAGGTGTGCCAGATAGGTTAGTGCACATCATACAAGCCTATTTGTCAAACCACCGATTACGGTTCTGAGTCGAAGGGAGTCACTCCAAATCCCGCCCGCTAAATGCAGGCGTCCCCCAAAGATCAGTGCTCTGTTTTCATTATACTCTAACGACGTCCCACGCTTTCCTAACGTTGAGTTAGCGCTATTCGCGGATGATACCGCTCTATATTCCACACATGTTGTTATTTCTAAAAGACTGCAGTCAGCAGCTGACTCTTTAGCTACCTGGTTCAAAAAGTGGTGTGTCGAAGTCAATCCGGAAAAAAGTAAGGCAGTACTTTTCTTTAGGAAAATGATTCCCACCCGAACCAGAAGTTTCCACCAAATAAGAAAAATATCTATATTCGATTACCCTATAACTGAGGCAAACGCCTCATACAACAGTACACACACAGATACAAACTCGCGACACCGCCGCCGCCGGGGGTGGCGAAGACCCTTGTTCGCAGACCACAGTCACGATGTCCTGTGATAAATATTCTGATAAAATAACTAAATAGTTTCGAGGTGATAACAAGAGAGTAATTAATGCCACTTTTAAATCATTTTTATGACATAACAACAACAAAAACATGTTTTATTAACTAATTTTTTAAATTTGGTGGGTAAATCGAGGTCGCGATGGAGGTCCACGTTGAGAACGTACCAAGTAGTATCCGTGGTAGTTCGCATGAACCTATTCTGAATTACTTGTAACTTATTGAGATGAGTCGTGAAGTTATGCGCGAAGGTTACACTACCGTTGGTCTAACACAAGTTTTGTAAAGTGTCACTTTGTTACGAAGTGACATTTTACTGTTTTTATTAATTAAATAATAGAGACGCCTAATAACGAACTTAGCCTTATTTGTGACACGTGAAATATGCGGTCCGAACGACATGTTTTTGTCTAGAATGACAAACACCTAGGTATTATGTTAAACTTTCCCAGGGGATAGCGTCTGCCGAACATTTTGATGGTACCCGGGTTACGACTGGGTCTCATCGGTTCTCTGGGTTTAATGCCTTGATTAAAGTACACCGCTGCACTTTTATCGGGGCTCACTTCTATAGGCCACTTACTGAACCAGCCGCCCAGGAGAGTGGCCGCGTTTCGGAGAAGGTAGCCTATTTGATTACCGCGACGGTGGGGTGCATATATAGGTGAGAGCACCGAGCCCTGTGGAACTCCCGCGTCTAGGGGCCTACTGCTAGAGAGAGTCTCTTCTACACGAAATCATTCAGATTTACGATTTGATAAGTAGTCTCGTACGATGAGAACTAGGCTGTCTGGCACGCCCATTTTGTTGAACTTATAGATTAGGCCGTTGTGCCAGACCTTATCGAATGCCTTTGCCACATCGAGGAATATCGCTCCCGTAAATAAGGGGAGTCGTCTATTCAGGCCGTCTAGTATGTGCTCCGTGAGGCGGTGCACTTGATTTGTACATGAATGGGCTTCCCGGAAACCAAATTGCTCATCCATTAACAAATGTTTTTTGGCTACGACCGTCTTAAGGCGGGCGAGGATAAGACGCTCGTATATTTTGCCAATTGAATTAATAAGACTGATCGGGTGGTCAATGAGATCTCGCGTTCGATTCCCGGTATAGGTAATAAAAAAATTAGAAAACGTATGTTATATATATTCAATTATATATTCAATATTCAATTATATATATTATATATTCAATATTCAATTATAGATATTTTCAATTTTCTAATAAAAATAACGTTGCACGGGATTTGATATGTTCCCGGTTAGCGTTAGGTTTGCCACCTATCACACAGTGGGAATCAGTGTCTTCGGCTAGTCATGGCTATCCTGGTTGTGCCTCTTCCGAGATCTTAGCCTGAAGACACTAGTACTACTTTAGATTTAAATATATTTGTTATTATTCAGTATATTATATATTCTTATTACAAAGTTAAAAATCACATTACCTTTTTTATTGCATGACCCGGTGATATTTACATAACGTATACAATGTATGATAATATATCGAATTGAGAACCTCCGCGTTTTCGGCCGTTAAAAAACACAGATTGTGTTCGCTCTCTTGCGAAACGGTTCGGCGAATTCTATAATTTTATTTATTTCGTAGGTATGACAACAGGTCGTAAAGTATATTTCATACTGCTAGAGTAATCCATACCTACATACCTATAATAAAACAGTAATAAAATTAAAACTGCACATGAAATATTTTCTAATAATAATGACATCTAGGTATTGTTAAAGGTTGGCACTGAACACTGAAAATCACCTTATCATGCTTACGAAATCCCGATCAACACTAAATAATTTAGAAGACAGAACGCCGTGTTCCATATTAGCTGATCTTAATTAAAATTATATGTATTTGTATACTTACGTGGAATTGACGCTGGTATCATCATATTTATAACTTAACTAAGGTGGTATGAAGTCCTCTTACGGCCAATATTAATAATCAATCCTAATCCAAAACGTGCTCTCCAAGATTGATATTTTGATCCATTTTTATGTTATCACTTGCCAATAACATATCTGTGGACAGGATAAATATGGCAATTAGGTATGGGATAGGCCGCCGGATACGCAGCTATCTAGATTGCTTGAAATCCATTAGATTGAGATACATTATTAACATTGGCCGTTAGTCAGCCCGTACATTTTTATCTGTTTGCAAGATTTACTATCAGGAGTTTTGGTGAGATCGAGCCCCCTCCCGAATCAGAATATATATAAGAATCAATGCCACTTTTTGTTGTAATTTTATAACTCAAGAACGGGCTCACCTATCCAAACCAAATGCTTAGGCTTTGTTCGGACTATTTAGTAGATGGTTTATGTGAAGTTTGCATAAAATCGGTCGAGCGGTTCTCCATTTTGCACATTTTTTGTACACAAATGAACTCTATAAATGGCGGATTATTTTGTTAATAGGTATTTTGCAGTCAAATTGAAATTGTTTTCAGATGGGGATTGTGTTGTCATATTGAAACTTTTTTCAGGTGTTTTTTTATTTTTTATTTTGTTGTGTTATGTCATTCATGCGGTCTTATACGTAGCGAAGCGCGTACCGGGCCGCTAGTACATATTTCACTATTAAATGACATACCTATCCAATCTGATAAAATTCAATCCGTCTAACAGCTAATAACAGTTTGTTTATTAAAAATAAAACTCCAAAAAATTTTACTTCAATTTATTATTTGTCTATAAATTTATAATTTGGCCAGGGATAACCATATGTTTTTATTTTGTTTATTATGAAATCATCTAGGTACACGAAAACATACATTATTAGATATAACTCAAAAATGACTTGTCAGATATTGATGAAATTTTAAGGGACTAATAAAGGTCTGGTTACGAATCGAAGTGATTGGATATCGTGCAATTAATTGATATTAGGAGTAAAAGGCCGTAATTAATATTTAGACAATTCTTCCTCAAGATCCTTTAATTCACTTGGTTTTGCGTTTGGATCGAATTGGGTATATTGAGTGTAGTCTTCCGGGTAGAAGCGCTTCATACCTTCTATGAATAGTTTGTAGTGGTGCTTCTGTAGTGGAGTACACTCTGCACATGAGTCTTGTAATGATTCTTGAATATGACCTGTTGACATAAGCATAAATAAATTTGTAATTAACACAAAAAAAAGTATAACGGATAAACTTAAAGAATGGTAAAAGTAGTAGTTGATCAGAAGAAGACATACTTTTCTAAGTTTAGAAATCACAAATTAACATGAAATACAGAATTTAGAGAAACCTTTTGGCACTCGACTCTTTGCCTACCTCGCAAGGGACTTGGTATGAAAATATGTATTTATGTATTGTTGCTTTTATTTGCACGTACATATAAAATATCTCTTTTGCCATCACTTGTAACACTCTCTGACTCGCCTTTATGAGGTCCCGGGTTCGATTCCCTGGTCGAGCAACTAAAAAAAATTGGGTTTTTCCAATTTTCTAATAAAGAAAACGTTGCTCGGGACTGGATATGTGTTCGCTTGGGCGATAGGCTTGCTACCATTGTGGGACTTAGTATCTTCGGCTAGTCGTGGATGCCCCTGGTTGTTCCTCTGCCTACCTCTTTGTGGATTTGGGCGTGAAGATACTTGTAACACTATTTCCGACTCTGACTTCAATTCCGGCTCCAACTTCGGTAAATCAAATTTAAAACGTCAGTTCCGTTGCTATGCCGACCGACGGTAAAACTACCTCCATCACATCCCTAGCTACTACGGAACCATTCAACAGTGAATCCGACTCACACTTAACTTTTGTGTAGAATAGACCATCTGCTTCAATGCCTACTGGCTTATAACATGTATAGGTTAAATGGGTCATTATCAAAAAGACTTTTTTTTATGATATTGGAAGGCAAACAAGCAGACGGATTTCCTGATGGTAACAAATTTACGCCGCCTACAGACACCAAAGGTGGTAACGGTGCGTTGACAACCTGAGGCTAGGATGTTAGGCTTCGAGCAAAAGTAAATTTATAGGCTACTTTACGCTCCAAGCCGGAACACGTCATGACGTTATTGCAGCAGGAATAGATAAGGCGGTGGTGCCAATCCGGGTTAGTCGCTGCAAAACTCTACCACCTAGTTAGATGTCACGGTGTTAGTGACGGTAAGCCAATGCTCGCCTTTTACGAGCTGCCTGGCAGGAAGGCAGATGATCTATTCTGCAAAGGGGTCCGGACCAACACTAGGTAAAGTGTGCAAAAACTTGCTCTTATAGGGATCCAGTGCTACCCCATTCGTACCTAATAGGGCTTCCAGACGGATTAAAACATTGATTTGCGTCCGTGTGGAACGTAGATTTTATCCAAGTTTTGATTTGTTTCGACAAAATATTTGAAAGAGCGTTTCCTTTTCCTTCCGGGTTCCCTTGTCCTTCCGTAGCTGCATTTTTACGTTATCCTACTCATAACTACAGTTTTTATTCCCACTCTTCCACAATACATGCTATAAGGCTATGGAACTCCCTTGATATTCGTAATAGTAAATCCATAACCTCATTGAAAAATCGTTTAAAATTGTTTACTCCTCTAGTCCACAATGGTAGCACTTGTTAGAACTTAACTATTAGTAGGTAAAACATTTATATCAATTACGTTTTTTGTTATTGCAATATACATATTAGTATTAAGTAAATATTTATGTTATTATTTTAATTAAGTTTTTTTAACTCTTCAATCTTAAGCGTGTACACTGTCTACCGATAGATAGGTATTTTTCTCTATCTTATGTTAGCTGTAAGATATCTCTTGTTAGAGATAAGCTCGCCTTTTGTACAATATTTATAGTTGTTTTTTCTCGCTGTGAATTTTCTATTACGTGTACTATGAAGTGTAAAATAAATAAAAAAAATATATAAATAAAAGTTTCCATCAAGGTCAGCTTTGTGAAAGGCGTGATTACAGCCGTCTGGATTGTGCTTAACGTTATAATGACACTATTATTTTTCAGTCCGGAGAGTAAGGTAGTCAGTAGACTGATACATTAGACTTATCACCACGGCATCAAACAGACACTTTTATAACAACGTTGTATAAAGGTCACGATTTACTTTTACCATCAGGAAAACCATGTATTTCTTAGCTGTTTCAAGAATAAGCCAGCTATTTTCTTCAAAATTCCTGGTAAGACATAGTGTTTGGAAAGGAAGAAAGAAATATCTTACTCTTATAGTGTGCCAATACATCATCACAAGGTTTGCGATCGAAGAAGCAATCCATCATCTTCTTTAAAATATCAGAATTTTTAGTCATTGATTCGAAATCAAGAGAATCATCGACATCTATATATGCCAAAGTAGCGGCCAAGAGACTATTAGCCAACAACAATAGAAAACCAGTCTTCATGTTTGATCTGTAATAAATAAATTGCTATTATTTTTTAAATTACATACTATTAAAAGTAGTACTACTATTTTAACTATGCGCTTCGGCTTTACGCTTTTTACTCTTTTTAAACATTACTCTTTTATTTTTAAATTGGCTGACCTAATTTAAATATAAGCAAAATGATTAATTATTTATAATATCAACTGTAAATTGAAATTTGAAATATAATATTTTTTATTTTAAATTTACTTTTGCGAATTTCAGGTGAAGCATACGTTTTAGTTTTATGTTTTTTTGTTAAAATACTTAATATCAAAGTTTAAGTTCTGTTACTAAAAAAATTGAGTGATTTTATTATTTTTAATGAATATTAAAGATTTTAAGTATGTCTCTTACATTTATTTTTAAAACTCAAAATAACTTATTCTGTCATACATTGTTCTGGGTCAAAAATATAATATAGCAATTATATATAATATAGTCCTAATTCGTTGAGTTTTCAAAGAATAAGATTACAAATTAACTTAAAACTGACTCTAATAATTCAGATTTCCAAAAAATTTGTTGTTTAATCATATTATGCAACCAAATATATAGAATATTATTCCGGAGTAAAAAGTTACATGTCAAATTCCTAATATTTTACATTAAAATCTATTAGTAATAATTTATAACATTTGAAAAGCGATTTACTTAAAAAAAATAAAATATATTATATTAAAGAAAATAAGCTCATATAAAGTCTCATTGAACTTTAAAGCGCTGTACTGAAAAGTAACAATTTAACAGATCTTTAACGATTAATCTTTAACGACTCTTTTCGTCGCATGGGTCGAAGAATTTGGGAATAAAAGAATAACAAGCTGCCACGTGTAGTCAATTTCGGATAGTAATTAGTTAAACACGCGTTCATTTTATTGTTATAAGGCAGTTTGTAGCTAAAACTTGTATCGGTATATTTTTATGCAGTATGCGATTAGAAAAAGAAGATGTAGAGACAGATTTCCTTATTTACAAAACACACACTGCCCATCCAATCTTCGGGGAATTCATCAGTCAGGTTAAACCAAATGTTATTAAAATACATTTGGGCGAATGCTATTCGAACCAGTAAGACCCCTACACAGAGGGGGTTATAACCTCAAGGAATTTCCTTGCATCACCCTTGACTAAAAGCGTCCATGGTGCGTTACCAAACTAACTGAAAGGGACGATTAATTAATAAAAAGAAATAAAGCGGTGGTACCAATCCGGGTGACTTTTAGCTACATTTATAATTAGTTGGTGATTTGCCGCAAAACTCACGAGCTAGTTATATTTTATGATTCTAAACTTAAATCGTCGCGTATTAGTAACATTTTTTAAATAAATACATATCATGAGTATCCTGTATAAATAATAGAAAATGTGAGCTAGTTATTATAAAAGAAAATTATTTCCAGAATTTGGAAAAAGAAATTTTTGATATTAAATTTTTGATTTTCTTAAAACTGAGATAAGATCAAGGATTAGACATATGATAATTTTCACCTACTTACTACTTGATAGACAGCCAGCTTTGATGAAATGAAATGCACTACTTTGAATATTTTTATACTAAATTATATGCTTATAGCTAAAATAAATTTCATAATTGGCGAGGTCCGGTTAATATAAAAATGTTCGTTTTATTATACACATTCGTCATTATTTCATGTTTGAGATTTTTTACAACAATGTTTTATAGAACAGAAGTGCAACACAAAATGTCCTGATTAAAGACATGTCCTGAGTCTTCGTTATTACATTTAATAATTTCTAGTTGTTATAGTATATTTAATTTTAATCCTTTATTACAAGTATGGAGTAGGTAATTCAAAAGTGTGATCTGCTGCCAACTTATGTCCAGTGTCTATAAGATGTTTTGCAAAATGCGATTTATCTGGACGAATGTTTTTGACAGCCGATAATATGTGTTCCTGGTAACGAGACTCAAAACTACGACCAGTTTGACCAACGTATACAGTGTTGCATTCAGAACAATGTTGTTTATAGATTCCTGATTTACATTTTTTCTCAATTTTATCTTTACCGTTGCAGAATAGACCATCTGCCTTCCTACCAGGCAGCTCGTAAAAGGCGAGCATAGGCTTACCGTCACTAACACCACGACATCTGACTAGGTGGTAGAGTTTCGCAGCGACTCACCCGGATTGGCGCCACCGCCTTACCTATTCCTGCAGGCATAACGTCATGACGTGTTCCGGCTTGGAGGGAAAAGGTAGCCGGTAAACTTACTTTTGATCGAAGCCTAACATCCCAGCCTCAGGTTGCCAACGCACCATTACCACCTTTGGTGTCTCTAGGCGGCGGGAATTTCTTAACATCAGGAAATCAGTCTGCTTGTTTGCCTTCCAATATTATAAATGTCATGACGTTATGGCGGCAGGAATACACACACACACACACACACCAC
>NJDC01004089.1:41545-82927 GCA_002245475.1 Calephelis virginiensis
ACACACACACACACACACACACACACACACACACACACAATCAATACTATAATAATACTCCTCGTTTTCCGTCGGGTGTTTTACTTTAAAAGGGTGATTGATATACGAAAACACTTTTAATAATATTGATTTTAATAAACTTTGAATAATAAAGTTTGTGGTTAATCTAACAATCAACAACAAGCTAAATAAATTATATGAAAATTGTATACAATAAACAATTTTTTAATAACATTGCAAGCTATAAATTATAACACTTAATTTATTTTTATTTTTATTAATTAATTTATTTTATATTTTATTTATGAAATATAAACAACATACTCATAAAGTTATTTTAGCGTAATTATAGTCATGCGAAAAGACATATATTCAGTTTGGTTTGGCACTTTTCTTGCCGAATTTGCCATTTTTGTGTTCCAGTTCGAAGAGTAAGGTTGTCTGTAACATCTTTGGTATCTATAGTCGTATTTCTTTGACTTTCGTTAATCCGCTTGTTCGTTTGTTTTCCTAGAATATAATAAGAAAATACGGAAAGCTGGTAAACAGAAAATTCCTACCGTTTATTAACCAAGTTTAAAAAAACGAGGAGGTTCTCAATTCGGCCAGTATTTTTTTTATGTATGTACCTGTTTCTCCGTGGTTTCGGAACCGATTTACGTAATTCTTTTTTTGTTTGATGTGGAATAGTTTTGAATTGGTCCAATTAAAATTTGATTCAGGTAGGCCCATTAGTTTTTATTTAAGGAGCATTTTTTACCTATTTTCACCTATCCCAAAGTTTATTTATATTAAATTTAATCATATCAGCAATAAACTAAAAAGTGTTAAATAAAAATAACTAAGTAAACTAAAATCGACTTCAAAACTAAAAATTAAAAAATAACAAAAATTTATTATTAATTATATACTACCTATTAACGCCTGATTCAATAAAGTACACATACGTACCTACACTGAAGCTTAGCACCTAATACAAATGTCTAGTTTCTATTCTTAATTAAATTTGTTTTACTTTTATTATTTAGATATTATCTGCGTCAATATTTGTACCGACTGGCTTGGTGGGGGCCTGGTGACCTGTAAATCATGTCCTTGTACTTAACATAGGCGCCAGACTCTCACAAAACTTTGTTTTTAATCCGTAATTTCAAAATATTAGCAAAAGTGTACTTAATTTAAGAAACAGTTTCTGTGAAGAGTATTTTTTTTTCTTTATTATTATATTGGAAGGCAAACAAGCAGACTGACTTCCTGATGTTAAAAAATTCACACCGCCTAGAGACACCAAAGGTGGTAATGGTGCGTTGCCAACCTGAGGCCGGGATGTTAGGCCTCGAGAAAATGTAAGTTTACCGGCTATCTTACCCTCCGAACCGGAACACGTCATGACGTTATGGCGGCAGAAATAGGTAAGGCGGTGGTATTAATCCAGGCAAGTCGCTGCTAAACTCTACCACCTAGCCAGATGTCACGGCGTTAGTGACGGTGAGGCTATGCTCGCCTTTTACGAGCTGCCTGGCAAGGAAGGCAGATGGTCTATTCTACAAAGGAGCCCGCACCAACACGGATGAAATAAATAATTATTAATATTATTGTTATTACTTATATGTATGTGCTATTTACTAATACGTTTGAAGTCGTTGCCAATCCAATTTAATACTAATAATATAATTATTAGTTTAAGGCTAGGTACAGACTTCAAACCTATTGGTAAATGTCACATTTACATTATAGGTAGTATACAATAATTATCATTAAATCTTTATTATTTTTTACTTGTTAGTTTGGAAGTCAGTTTTGATTAACATAGTTATTTTTATTTTATACTAGCTGTCCCGGCGAACTTCGTTCCACCCGTTCAGTTTGTATGAGAAAAATGAAAATTTTGTTTTTCCTAGTTTTCTCCTTTTTATTAAATTTTAAACCTTCCCTGGACTTGAATAAATAATTAAAAACCAGAATTAGCCAAATCCATTCAGCCGTTTTCGAGTTTTAGCGAGACTAACGAACAGCAATGGATTTTTATATATATAGATAATACTCGTATCATATTTTTTAATAAACAAACAATATACCTACTGTAAAAGTTCTAGCCGTGAAGGTCCGGGTCCGTTGAGTAGAAAAGACCATCAGTCACTCTACCGGGCAGCTCGTAAGAAGCAAGTCTAGGGTAAATATGTAGGTTACTAGCTTTTTGCTCGCGGCTTAAATTCTGAGTAAAACAATTCCCTTTTCCCTATACCGTGAAGATTTCGTGCTATCTTTGGAATACCTAAATTCAGAAACATTTTACTTTTACTACTTATTTATTTTATTTTTACAAAGTGCAAATATAAGAAGCAGGCTATGGAGGTTATGCTTGCTTATGAGATGCTGCATCCGTAAATTGTTCTTAGGTCTGATTCTCAAAAAATGTAACAGTTGCCTATGTGGGGTTCCCTTTTGAAGGTTCGGACCCGAAAGCGGCGCTAGAGGTACGTGGAACCGGGTGATACTAGCCGTTTTGCTTCAAGCATATTTTGGTTGCGTGTAATTTTAAACCATAATTACTTATAAAATCATTTCAATTAAAAAAAGTTAAGTTCAATTTTTATCTACATTAAATAGGCAATGTAAGTAAGATACTCATGGGGATTAGGATAAATACGGATTGGAAGCAATTAGCTTTTGAAAAGAAGGTAGTTTATAAACATTTTTTTCAGAGATAAAAATCGGCAGTGTCAGCCTTAGTGGATAGCTATTGTGAATTTTTTTGTATGCAATTTCACTGTTTACATTTTCTTAGTACATTATTTTAATAAATAAAATCGTTTTTTTATGGTTTCGTCACAGAATATGTAATTTTCTCTACTGTACAAATACTTAATTAGAATCTGTTGTGAAAAATAAACTTCTCCACCGATCACGCAATCCGTCTAAAGTGGCCACCGATAAATACGACTTGTATAAGATAAAACGTATAGTATATGAGTAATATAAAGTGATATACTGATTAATTGGCAATAAATTCCTTCAACTTACGCAGTAAAATAAAAATCACACCAATATTTCTTATCACTTTGTCACAAATTTTAGGAACATGTAAATGAATTTGTCTACCTGTAAATTGGTTTTATATTAATAATATCAAATTTTTTAACGAATGGATTAAAGTATATGTGTAATTAATTATTTAAAATGAAGAAGCTAATTAAAGTTTTAATTACTGCGCATTTCCGTAGAACAAATACCAAACAGTATTTTCTGACTTTGCCCAATTTGTTATATTAAGTTACAAAAATATTTGCCCGCTTTTGTCATTGCAAAGGTTTAAAATTATGTCACTTGTAAGCATAAGCTAGGTAAAAAGAATAATTAATGTTTTTAACATATATGTCATCTTGAAAAATAGATATTTTATACAAAAGAAAAATAGATATTTTTTAGATTATCGTTTCTAAATATGTAATAGGTATATTTTTATATACACAATCTCATACAGTCTTAGTGGTATTTTTTTAAGTGATTAGCACAAAAAACGTGAACCAGACAAAACAACAATAGAATCAGACTATCATCTTGAAAAATTCCCCCCCCCCCCATTCTTGTGATTTCGGAAGTGCAAAGACTCCTCATACTTCGTGAAAGTCACATTTCATTTTATTTCATTTCATTTCATTTCTTTTCATTTCAAAAAAGACAAAGAGCCGTGGTCCACTGCCGCATACGTGAAACGAGAAAAGTACTTAGAACTGTATCAACCTTGTACAGTTGCAACACTCGTCCCAACCACGTATGCAATACTGAATCTTAAGCCTTTCTAAAGTCAATTCATCATCATCATCAGTCAGAGGACGTCCACTGCTGGACATAGGCCTCCACCAAAAAGCGCCACAAGTCAACTTCTTAGGTAAAATAAACGTCACTTGTAATTGTTGGTCTAAGTCATCGGTGTCCAAACCATTTGTCTTCCAGCCATGCAGTTCATCAGAGGCAAGCCAGTTACATGGGTCAACACCTACAAGACTACTGATGGTAGATTTCTATTCAGGTTAACTTACTAGGACAGGGATAAAAAACCTCACTTATTCCTAGCACCATAATGACTCCGTCATGGTTTGTCCTGAAGGGTAGGGTAGTCGGTAGACGTGCACAAAGGCCTAACATCACGTCAACAGGACAGCAAGCACCTATAACATCTATGATGTCTATAGATTACGGATATTCCAGAACCGTCTGTGGTCAACGGCAAGCATTGATGTTATGGCAGCAGGAGTAGGTAAGGCGGTTTTAACAATCCGGGCGAAACGTTTCTTAACTCTATCACCTAGTAGGATGTCACGGTGCAAGTGATGGGCAGGAAGGCATATGGTCTATTCTGCAAAGGAGCCCTGACCAACACGGGAACATGGACATCGTCATCAGGGGTCGCATCCGCTCTTATCTTGAAGGTCACTTTTTTAAAAACATAGAAGCAAAATACTTTTTGTCATTACAGATTTTGTTAATATGACATTTATATTCGTGTTTTATTAACAATATTATGCTATTTTAGATTTTGTCTAGCAGTGAGTCTAATAGCATTTGTTGAAGTATTTACAGAGGCAGTGATTTATGATCAGTATTTTCTAAAACAACTAAAGTTGGATATTATAAGAAACTAAGATCTTTTTATGAGACAATAATCAGATCTCACTTTTTAATTTGAAATGAGGTTGAAGGACAGATGTGTCAATATTCAAGCACTTCTTTTTCAAGACTCTTTACTTCATTTGTTTTTGAATTTGGATCAAAATTCGTATACCGAATATAGTCTTGCGGGAAGAAGCGCTTCAATCCTTCCAAGAATTGTTTATAGTGATGTTTCTGTAGATTACTACACTCTGCGCATGAGTCTTCCAAAGTTTGCTTTACGTGATCTGTTGACATAAACATATTATTAATCTCCTCTGCGGTCTAACGGTCCAGCGTCAAACTTGACTTCTTCTTTGGTTTCCTGAGGTTTCAGATTTGATCCGCGGGTCGGGTAACAAAAAAATAATATGTGTATTTTCTATTTCCTCACAAAAATAATGTTGTCCGGGAAAGGATATGTGCCCGGTTGGCATCTTTCACGTTGTGGGATTTAGTGTTTTCGGCTATTCGTGGGTGCACTGGTTGTGCCTCTAGCTAGATCTTTGGAGATATGAACGTGAAGATGCCTTAGTTTTAAAAAAATCTTTAGTTACATTTAGTTTAAAGAAAATTTGGTAACAAAATGAAAAAAGAGCTAGATCATCTTTAATACAAGAGATATAAAAAAGGTACATAGAAAATAATAAATGGAAAGAAAATTACGTATTCTGTTCACATAAAACATACAGTAGATATAAGCATATAGGTAATTAAAAATTTCGCGCTATGTATGGGAATACATACATATTTTTACGCCAAGTCCTATGTAGGGTAAAAACAGCGTGCAGAGTGCTAAATGTCACGAAAAGAACGAAAGTCTTTCTTTACCTGAGATTCCATCATCATATCCAGATTTAGTGGCAATGGGACCACCTGGAAATTACGCTTTTTCCAATAAATACAATGTGAAAAATCGGTTCAGAAATGACGGAGAAACAGATTAATAACAATTGGAATGGAAAATTAAACCCCCTCCTAATTAGGTCCAAATACTAGCTGGTGCCCAATGTTTCGCCATTGTAACTTATTCAGCTACCCCGCGGAAGCTTGTTGAGATATCGTGACCAAAAATAGCCTACCTTCTTCTTCAAGGTCTTAATAGTTAAGGAAATAGCCTTATAGAATATACGAATACATGCATTTATCTTTATGCATGCAACCTATAGTGATCAGAATAACATGCAAACAAACAAAAAATGTTTGCATATTAGCCGCTGGAAAAAACTAAGTCAACACTGAAATTTTTCGTGAAAGGTCATGTAACGGTTATTTTCACCACCAAAAAATATTTACAGTTCATTCCCGTTAGCAAACATTGCAATTTCATAAAGTGAAAAATTCTTTAGCTCCTTCTAATGTTTTGAGCGAAAGATATGAGTTCTCATTGCCATCGTGCTATTTAGCCCGCTTTAGTAATTAAAATTCTCCTGTCTGGCAGCTGGTAAGAGGCGAACATATGAAATAGGTCATTACCGCTGTGACCACTGTTGGCAGAGTGTATCAGCGGTTTGCCCGAGAAAAGATCCACCAATTAATCAATTCCTGGTACTATAATGAGTATAATTTAACGATCCAGAGGATATGGACGCCAGTGGACTTGCACAATAGGCTTAACATCTCGGCCACAGGACAGCAACGTAGCTCCAAAATTTATTGTTGGCTAGGGTTTGGTTGTCTCTGACCATAGGGGAAGACGTGTGCTTGACTGATATCTTAAAAAACTTTTTTCAAGGTAAAAGGCTATAGACCAAGTGATTCACATGATGGTAAATGATCACTGCTGTCGATGAACATCTCCAACGCAGGATATCTCTCAGCTTTATTTAAGAATGGGTGCGTAATTACATTGTGTCTCCAAGTAGCAAAGGAAACGCCAACTGGAACAAAGATGTAATACAGGGAAAGAAATGTCTCACTCTTGTAGTGTGCCAGTACATCATCACAAGGTTGGCGATCATAGAAGCAATCCACCATTTTCTTTAAACTATCAGAATTTTTAGTCATTGATTCAAAGTCAAAAGAATCATCCAAATCCGTATATGCCAAAGTCATCACCAAGAGACTATTAACCAAGAATATTTTAAAACCAGTCTCCATGTTTGATCTGTAACAAATATTTTTTTTCCCCAATAAAGCCTTTTTACTAAAATATACAATTACTAGCGGTCGCACGGTTATGAAATATACATATAAACCTTTTCTTCAATCATTTTATCTATTAATAAAAAGTGCATCAAAATCCGTTTTAAAGATTTAAGCACTTGTTTATACTAGGTATATAGTGATTTACGAGGTGGTTGACATTCCACGTTTAAGAAATACGTCAACTAATGAACACCTAAGATTGTAAAAGCGGGTTGCCTAACTGAGGCTAGGATGTTACGAGCGTAGTATTAATTTATGGGGTATCCTACCCTCAAAACCAAAATAGCAAAATGTGACAGTGGCAAGTAATAACGTTGTGACGACAGAAATAGGTAACATGGCGGTAACAAACCGGTTGAGTTGTTAAAAAACGAATGAATGAACACAAACATCGATGCACACCTGTTCCGATACCAACTGGCAGTTGGCCTAGATCATACATATAGGCTAAATGTAGCAGGCTTTGCATTCAACCGTAAAACGGAGAAGGTTTTTAAGAATTGGTCCATCTATTCAGCCGTGATGCGATGACGTGACGTGATGTTGGAAATGGGGATTCATTTTTTATACAAGACTACCCGACCCAGCGACCTTCGTATCCCTTTTTTTTAAATTCGAAGGCAAACAAGCAAACGGACTTCCTGATCCTAGAGACACTAAAGGTGATAATGGTGCGTTGCCAACCTGATGCTGGTATATTATGCTGCGGGCAATTAGTTTTGCCAGGGTGTAAGTGACGGTTAGCCTCAGCTCGCCTTTTACGAGCTGCCGGGGAGAAAGGCTGATGGTCTATTATGCAAAGGAGCCAGGATCAACACTGGGATAAATTGACAATAACATTGAAATCCCCAGCAATTAAGATTACCATTTTTTCGTATTTGGCGCCGATTCGATAAACTCAACTAATATTTAATAAAGGTGCATTATTTAATGTTTTTAGGTTTGTCCACCACAAATGTTTTTGTTAAAATATTTTTATTACATACCTGTTGTAAATACACAACGTTGAACAAGAAATATCACACAAAAAACAACGTTTTAAGTACTTTTATACTATTCATATTTTTTGTCTAACATTTTTTGTTTATGGTATCTATATATTTTTTATGACACGCTAGTGTGATATATTAACATTTTATTGTATATATTTGTCGTTATTTTATCATTAAGATATTTTATAAAGATATTTTCAGGTTTAGGAATACCATGCACAATATCTTAAAAATCGCTTAAAGAACCTAAGATGTTGATAAAGTGTTGCGAACATGGGCCTGTAATTTTTAAGGCATAAATTTATATTTTTTTATGATATTGGAAGGCAAACAATTAGACTTTTATTATTAGATTTCCTGATGGTAAGAAACTCACGCCGCCTGGAGACACCAAAGGTGGTAATGGTGCTTTGCCAACCTAAGGCCGGGATGTTAGGCCTCGAGCAAAATTAAGTTTATCGGCTACCTTACCCTCTGAACCGGAACACGTCTACGGCAATCATTGGACGTTATTGCGCCAGGAATTGGTAAGACTTGAATATTATCGTTGTGGATTTTTGATATTTTGGAAGGGTTAGGGAATAATTTTGAACGAATTGCTTTAATTATAGTATGAAATATCCTGCGTTTGAGGCCAAACTTATCCAACTTATAGGGTTATCCAACTTTGTCGAAGGACTCACCACAGAGAACACCAAATCGCACTCGACGTACGTTTCGCCTTTACACCGAGGCATCCTCAGGAATTCGACCGTACCGTACAAACGACGACACTCGTGTGTTGGCGAAGGACGTGACAAGTGGTTTTGTTTCCCGTGTTCGGACTCTATTTGTGATCTGGTCGCGGAAGTGGGAGGTGGGAACTTTAGGTAGGGTTGTCACATGTAAAAACGTGACAATTTATTATGTTTCCCGAGCTCTTCCTATATTCGTGTTCTGGTCGCGGAGGTGGGTAGTGGGAACGTCAGTTAGGCTTGTCACACTCTGTGTCGTTTGGAGGATTATTTGCCACAATAGTTATACTGCTTACGCGGAATCAGCAAAATAAAGGCTTATTTTACATCTGTTAATAAAATATGACTTAAAATATAACTACAAAAATCTACGAATACCTATACATTTATAATAAACTAGTTTTCCAGCGAACTTCGTTCCATTCATTCAGTTTTTTTTAAGAAAAATTAAAATGTTATTTTTCCTCGTTCCCTCGCAACAGAGCGAATAAAAAGTATTCCTTATCCTTGCCCCGGGCCAAACCTACCTCCCCACATTATTTCAATTCATCTAAATGTACTTTTAAAAAAAACTTAGAAATCCAGACTCGCAAAGTGATTGCTAATCGAAATTTCTAGCAGGCTGAAGAAAATTTACATTTTCGAATCCATGACCTTAAAGCACTCTCGTTGTTATGAATAGGCATCATTTTTCACTTGATTTACTCACCTTTTCCTGCCGCCATTACAGATCCGGATTTGAAAATCCAGCCTGACATTAGTAACAAAAAAAACAACAACAACAACAATTAGTAACAATTGGAAAAAAAAATGTATATTAATATGTCCTTGGTTACTAAAAGCGGCTTTTAAGATTTTTTCGTATGTATATAATACTTGGCTATTAAATAAATACATATAAAAGAAAGAATGTAATGTTAGTTACACTACTAATTAAAACTCATAAACGGCTTAACCGATTTGCCTGAAAATTTACAGGGAGTTAGCCTAAAACCAGGAAAAGGACATAAGGTAGATTTATCCCGTTCAACAGCAAGAAAACTAGGAAAAACAACATCTAAAATGTTCGCATACAAACTGAACAGGTGGAAAAATGGCCGCAGAAACAGGTCTAAATAAATATCATCTCTCTTATAATATATTATCAAATAAAAATAATTACATTCTTTAAAAAGCTAACTCATAAAGACTTAAGTAAAAATGTTGAATGTATACAGTGATGTATTCAAAAATTGATGGCGATGATTTACGTTATTATCTGATTCTTTTAAAAAAAATGTGATTAATTTATCCAAATAATCGATGTAGCTCAGTACGTATCAGCTCTAGCATAGACGGAATTCGGCTAAACTGCATATTTTTGCCAAGTAGCACGAATTTTCAATAGCAAATTAGATTTAAGTTCTGCAGAGGCTTTAATATAGTTTAGGTCAATAATAATACGCGCGTGTTAAATAAGGAATATATATATTTACAGTAAGTTTTTACGCGTAAACATACAATGATAGCTCCGGTGAAGCGATAATTAGCGGCAGCGTGCGCACAGCGTCGAGAATGAATTCTGACTGGTTTTGGAATGCGAGTCCACAATGAAACCGAATTCTGCGGAACGGCGTGTCATTAGCTAATTAGACATTAGGTGCTATTTACCACTGTAGCCGGTTAAGCGACCGTGCCGACACATAAATATACCTAATAATAAACAAACTTAAAATATATAACGATATAATATGTATATATATAATAAATAAAATTAAGTATCATATTTTACAAATATATATATATATATATTTATTTGTACAATATTTAATTTTATTTGTAGTTTGCATTATTATTTTTTTATCATTTGTATTTTATAAAGTATGGCTGTATGCGTATATGTGTAAGAAGGTACATGTGTGTATAAATATATGTAAACATATAAATGTATGCCACATCCCTCTCCCCCAGCCTTAAAGGGCGATAAAAATCTAGAAGTTTTAACCTACGACCTTTCTGGATAATGTGACGCTCTCTGTAATCGTGGTCAGGAGGGGATTCGTTTGACATGTAGGCCGGTTTTATAGGATCTATCGACACTATGACACCCTTACCATTTAAAAGGAGTTTAAAAATTTTATGGTCTCGAGCTAGCACTTTGTAGGGACCTGTGTATGCTGTTTGGAGAGAACAACGTACAGTATCATCGCGTAGAAAGACATGCTCCGTGGTTGCCAAGTCCTTCAACATAAAAAATTTTACTACATTGTGTCGAGAAGTGGGCACTGGTCGTAGCTGTGTCGCCAGTTGACGCATCCTTGCAGAAAATTCCAAAATATCGGTTGTCGTGGCCTTTGATGGGTCAAATAACTCGCCTGATAAGCGTTAAGGCTCTCCATAAAGCAATTCTGCCGAGTAGGTCTGTAAATCGTCCTTAAAGGCGTTATGGATCCCGAGTAGTACCCTTGGCAACGATTCTGTCCATTTATTGTCAGCGTGGCATACAATAGCTGCTTTTAAAGTTCGGTGTAGGTGTTCCACGAGACGGTTGCAAGATGGATCGTAGCTCGTCGTCCTTCTGTCTTCAAATCCAGTAACCTTGGACAGATGTTGAAAAACTGCCGATCGCGGTCTGTTGTGATTTGAATCGGAACACCAAATCGGGCTATGAATGTTGACAGCAAAGCTTTTACGACCGTCTCCGCAGTTATGTCTGCTAGTGGTATTGTCTCAGGCCATCGGGTGAACCGATCAACTGCTGTTTTGAACTGAGAAATATAGTTTAAGTGCCTATACTGCTTCGGCGAACAGTTTGTTTTCCTTTCATGGAAGGCAAAACTGATCGGCTTGGGGTCAGTATAGACAGTAAAATGCCTGGCCTCTAGCACATGCCTGAAATATTTAATGGGCTCGTAAATGGCAAGGATTTCAAGATCGTAAGGTGAATATTTTATCTGCGAAGGGCTTAGTTAGCGAGAAAAGAAAGACAGGGGTTCCCATGCTCCATCTTTAATTTGTTGCAAATCAGCGCCAATTGCCTTATCGGAAACGTCTGTAACCAATGCAAGTTTGGATAAGCTGTCTGTGTGTGCTAAGAGTGCAGCGTCGCATAGGCTTTCTTTACACTCCTCGAAGGCGAGCAATGAATCACCCGTTAGGTGGATTTGATGTGATTCTTTCACTGAACCAGAGAGTACGGCATGCAAAGCTGCCTGAATTTCCGCGGCTCCTGGAAAAATACGGTGATAGAAGTTCACTATTCCTAAAAATCTGCGAAGCTGTTTTACGTCTTTTCGGATGGGAAATTGTCTGATAGCGTCAACCTTTGAATCCAATGGTTTGGTGCCGTGAACCTCGGTTTTAAACTTTTTTAGGTTGCAGTATCTCGATACTGCAACCTAAAAAAGTTACTTCGGAGATACCAAAAACGCACTTGGAAGTGTTGATCAATATCCCATACTCACGTAATTTTGTGAATATTTTGTGTAGGTGCTCTTCGTGCTGCGTGTCGTCCCTAGAGAATATTAAATAGTCATCCAAATAACAATATGCAAAGTCAAAGCCCCTGGTCATCTCGTCCACAAACCGCTGAAAAGTTTGCCTTGCATTCCTTAGACCAAAAGTCATAAATGGAAATTCATATAACCCAAATGGTGTGGTTATAGCGGTCTTAGGAATATTGTCCGTGCATACAGGAATCTGGTTATAAGCTTTCACTAAATCAAGCCGGCTAAAAACTTTACAGCCAGAAATGGCTTGAGGGAAATCGTGAATGTATCTAAATGGATACCTGTCGGCTATGGTACGTGCGTTTAACCTCTGGTATGCCGCGACTTTAACGCTGCAGTATTACTGGATTGCGCGGATCCGTGTTTCGGCATGCAAAGGATTAATCGCCTATAATCGCTGCAAGGAGCTTGCAACTGGAGGGCCTGGTGTCGTGCGAATATGGTGTACTGTGTTGTGAGAAATGATACGTTGTGTGACGGCGGGGTGAGTGATTTCTGAATATTGATTTAAAATTTTGTGATAACGCGTCTCGCCAGCAGAACCTTAATCGACCAAATTTTATCGCAATCGACTACTGAAGCTATAGAAAACATAGATGTAGTATTATCAATAAGTTTCTTATTACGGCAATCTACAATTAAATTATAAAAATTAAGGAAATCAACGCCTATGATTGGCTTTGTAACATCGGCAACAGCGAAGCGCCAAGGGAAGATTCTGTTTTCGAAGCTCAGCCATCTCTTGTGTGAGACGTCTTCGCTGACGACTGATACGGGAACAAATTGACTTGATGTAGCAGCAACGCTTGGAGTAAAAAAAAGTGGTGTAATTTACTCTAACGGCCAGGTCAGTCCAGTGTCTAGTGTCCAGTGTTTCAGTAGATGGTTGTCCTGCCAAGACAGTTTGAATGTGGTGTGGCAGGCGGTTAGCCCAGATTGTCTTCAAAAAATCATTCAATACTCCGTTTCCTGCTAATCACATTAGGTGTCTCAAGAACTGTGAGGGCTTTCTATCAGCTAGCTCCTCGAGCATTAGCAGTTAATTGAGTTTATTCTCATTGGTAGTTATTAGGTGCTTTATAAGCTTAGTTTTTTATTTAACATATTTTTTTCTAAAGGAGCGTTAATAATTATATCTTTCTTATTTTTTGACAAAAGTGAGCATAATTGAGCTTTATTAATTGCAAAAAAATGCTTTTATATACTTTCAAGCTTGACAGACATACAGTATAGATACTTTTTGAAAATTTTATTTTACATTAACTGTTGTCTGCAGCGTTGCCCACGTGGCTAATGGTCCCACAGGAACATTATTTTGGAATAAAAATTATCCATTGTGTTAATCCAAGTTATCTTCTATGTGTATGCCAAATTGCATGAAAATCAGTTTAGTAGTTTTTACGTGAAGGATTAGCAAACAAACAAACAAAAATACAAACTTTCGCATTTATAATATTGATAAGATAGCATGAGTGATCACATAATATGTCAATAGCACACTATAAGTATACTTATATTTACACTGTGTCAATAGCCTATTGGAATTTTGCATCAGCCAATTTAACGAAAGCGGACCTAATGATGTTTTAGTGAGATTTGGTGTATCTTCACGCCCCGACAGGGTAGACTGAGGCACAACCAGGTCACCTACGACTAGCCGAAAATATTAAGTCCCACAATGTGTAAGGTGGCAGGCCTATCTCCAATATTATTTTTATTAGAATATTGAAAATATATATTTTCTAATGTTTTTGTTGCCCCATCTGGGAATCAAACCCGGGACCTGAAGAAGTCAAGTCCGACGCCGGATCGCTAGACCACAGAGGCGATTACATAGGCGAGATTTGGTGTGAACGAGAAAATACACAATATGTATATTAATTTCTCCAGGATTACTTCACTTGTTCACTTTAATGGAACAAAATTGTACAAAATGCCGTCAAACTTGACTAATTTCTCTCAATAAACACACACGCACTAAATAATTACTCAATAAACTACGATTGTCTTTCTTCTTGATGGCGCGACAATTCTTGCGCTGAAAAAGAATCCCCATATCGCGTGGTTTCGCATCATACTTGAACGGATGGACCAATTTTGCTAATTATTGCTTTGCTATTTCTTGCTACATTTATTGTCAGGAGAAGGCTCTTACGAATAGAAAAACTGGGAAAATAGCAAGGAAATGGGAAAAAGCATGTTTTTCCCCATAGCGTAATATTGGGGATGGCGTAGCTACCATTCACCACTATGTTAACAGAAATGAAACAAACAACCAGCCAAACTTACTTAAGTTAACCAAACCAAACTTAAGCTAAACTTAAGTAAGTAAACTTACTTACTTAAGTTTGGCTGTTGGTAGGGAATCCTGCTGATATGAGGTTAAAATATGAATCGAAACCAAATAACAATATATTTAAAAAAATAAACAAAAGGTCTCTATAAATATTTGTGCACTATACTCCACGAATAGTTTCTGCCGGCTAAACAAAAAAAAAGATAGATGGCCGTGGGATACGTTGGTGGCTCGAAGACTTGTCGACGAAGCATGGAGCGAAACACGGAGGACCGCTGCTGTAGGCCTCAGCGGTTGGAGTAGTGAGACCCCTTGGCACCTTCCCTTAGCAGCCAGGAGCAGCAAGAGAAGTGGGCAGCTGGGAAAGCGGCCAGAGAACTACACCGGTGGGGCAGCTGCCACCTGTTCAGGGTCCTCGGGTCCACCACTGAGGAGCGGGTACCAGACTGCAGGCACCAAACAGTAAGCACCAGATAGCAAGCAGCAGTTCCTCCGTAACTACTTCTTATCTTCCTTTTCGTCGACTTATGGAGCCACAAACAGAATGCCCAGATGACGGACTCGGCGACCTTTATTAGTGGCTGGATCTGTTAAATGAAACGATCTGATAGGTCGATTAAAAATTGACATAACCTAAACGTTCACTTTTCCATAAAAAAGAAATATATTTGACATCTTCGAAAATAATTATCAGTGTCATTGAAGATGTCAAATATTGTAAATTTTAGTGTATTGCATTGATTTGAAAGGATAATGAACCAGCAAATATATAAAAAAGAGAGGAAAATTAGAAGCAATAACAATGATAAGGTACCCAACATTAAAAGGAGTCAAAAACATAGAGAAAATTGCAGGTATAGTAAATTGTACATTTTACAAGTAAATATGTTACAATAGGTACAAACTGTTAGTATCTGTTAATGTCAAGCTTATATTTATAAACGCTACTTATAAATATACGTGATAATTCAGGGCGCGTACCATTAAATTCCAATACTGCTTAGTGCTTACTGCCTACGTAAACTACGTAAAGGTGTTTTTTTGTTGACACATGTATCGTTAAAATCTTTTTTTGTGTGACCTTTGACCTTAAAGCGATTTCTACGTAGATTTAACTTCATTCCAAAGAGTATAATAATATACCTATACGTCATTCTATCACTTTTTCTGTTCTCTAGAATACACATTTTCTGCTTACGTAAGCCCTTCTTTATCTTGTTTTGGCAATATTAAACTGTCTCTTGAGTCGTAGGTAATTATGAAAATCCATTTTGATTAGTGTTAGTTAGGTACCTCTCATATTTTTGGCTGTTATAACTTTTATTAAATTTATGACTTTTTTTAGTTACAGCATTTTCTCTATTAACATTGACACATTGTACATTCCTGACGCCACCGATCAATTTCAAATCTCAGGTTTGATTTTCGATAGCATCAGGAATTTGTGTGGTGGACATTTGGATGGTATTACTGGGTCTGAGTCTGAGTATTTATTAAATTGATTTTATCAATGAATATCGTTGATTAACACTCATAACATAAGTACCTATTTGTGATTATTTTTTGGTCAGACAAATTTGTGTTCTGTTCAGGGATATTTTTTATATTAAGTACAAATAATATCTATACAATAAAGTTTATGACCTATAATCATTTTACTACATCATACTATTATAAACTACTAGCTGCCTTAGTGAACTTCGTCCCATCAGTTCACTTTGTACGGAAAAAAATAAAATGTTGTTTTTCCTATTTTCCGTGCAGTTCTTTCCTTTTTCTTATCTCATAAACCTTCCCCAGACGTGAACAAATAATTAAAGCACAAAATTAGTCAAATTGGTTTAGCCGTTCTCGAGTTTTAGCGAGACTAACGAACAGCAATTAATTTAAATGTATAGAAAATAGCAGAGGAAGAAGAAGAAGATGATATTAAACATTTGTTTGAAAATTTGTTTGAGTATTTCAATGTATATCTTAGTAAGGTATTAACAAATTGGTTATTGAATTTGTGCCTGGGTATTCTAAATATTTAACTGTGACAGCAAAAAAAAAGTGTCTGTGATATCTTGTTAAATTTGTTTGAAAACGAACGTGATTGAGATGGTTCTTAGCTACATTACAGTTTTTATCGGTGGTATTAAAAATCATTTATTTGCGACAATACCTATTTTTATATTTTACTAGCTATTACGGAGAACCTCGTTCCACTCGTTCTTATGGAAAAAATTCAATGTTTTTGTTCCTAGCTTCCTCGCTGTTGCATAAGATGTGACCTATTGTTAGAATCATGAATTGTCTATTGCTCTGTAAGTGGCAACACCGCTGTCGCTGTGAGTTGATACCTGTAAATATAATCATAATCATCATTTATATCGGAGGCGGCCATTACGTGTCGGATCGTGGAGCGAGAAGGGCCTGATATTTGTGTAATATGTAAGCCAGTGTCTAAATAAGTGTGCTAAGGTAAGGCTAAAATGTTGAGTTGCGATAATGTGAGTTAAATATATGTTTTAGATCATAAATATGTTTCATTTTCTGAGTCCCTAACACTATGTTCTTTTTCCGGTTCTAAGCTACCTATCCGTCAATTTTCAGCCAAATCTTCAGCCGTTCTTGAATTGTAACTAGTGTTACTAACACGGCATTATTTCTTTTCTTTTACTTTTTAAGGTACATATTCTAAACTCAAAAGTGAAATATCTATAACCAATTCGAAAAAACACGGTATGTCTTTAGCGTCATGACTTGGGTCACCTAAGTGACCAGATATATTTATTGACAATATTATTGCGTGTGTGAGGACAGCCATAAGATTACTGAGTCGTTACCTTGCTATTTTTGAAATTCGTATAATCCTCAAAAGGTTTTCAAACTCACGTAAACTATATTGTCGTCAACATTCAAGAAATACTGAGTCATTGGTGTCTATTCTGTTTTACATTCTGAAAACTTTAACGACTTGTCCATAGAGGCTGTCGAAGCTCGAGGTTTGGGGTCGATTCCCTACGGGGCAGACTTTATGTAAATAACGTGCTTAGCGACGTTGCGAACTTTTCTTGGGGTGGGTAAAAACTTATAAATTCGCGTCAGGACTGGTGACCTGATTGAGAATTCGTAAGATGGCGCAGGGCGCTTGCGCGAATGTTCGTGTTGTCATGTTTGTGTACGATAGCGCAATAAATGAATATTGTATTCTACCACATAAATGACAGTTCTTTCATACAAAATCTTTAAAGAAATTCGTGCAAAATTATTCCCTAACCATTCCAAAATATTAAAAACGAATAACGTTAATATTCAAGTTTTCACTTTTGCCAGCACTCCCGGGTTGCAACCCGTCGTTTTTTTAAATATTTAAGTATTGATATGTGTCTTCACGCCCGTATTCGGTGAGGTAGGTACAGGTACAAATAGGATAGCTACTTCCGATTAACCGAAGGTACTTAAGTTTCATATTAGGTAACAAACCCTTAGCCAACCAGTCATATACCCAATCTTACTTATTAAATTATATGTATTAGTGTTATGTTGACTAACAGCAACACACACACACACAAGTTTATAATTTGTTAAAAATCTTATATTATTGCATAAATTTATTTTGAATTATGTATAAATTTAACATGAAGAATACCTATATAATTATTATACTTTTCTAAAATTGAGACCTAAAAAATTCATCCTCTGCTTAAGCTATCATCTATTAATAAATGACTAATTACTGAAATAAGATGGTCGAGTCCAGCAGTGACTAGCTCGGATTGATCCGACTATACCTATTCGTACTCCCAAATCAGTGTTCGTCACTGTCCTATTGCTGTTTGGATGGTAGCTGGTTAGACACAAATTGACATTGGCTACGCATCATGACCATTTTTGATGTCTAAGCGTATATTTCTTACCACCAGGAATGTCAGCAGCAAATTAACCTTCCAAAAAATTAGAATGCAAAACAGAATAGGCATCACTATAAGTGTTTGCTGTCCCTTCCTGATATCCTTAATCTTAACCGGGCTTCTCAACGCACGTAAGAATATTATTCACAACATGTCCCAGTGCTAAGATAGCAACAGACCAATAAATAAATATATGATTGTGATATCGATGTTAGTAACAACTTTAATTCATAAAAAAACAATAAATATATATTAATTCAAAAATCCAGACCATAACATAGAAATGACATCTTACTTTAGCTAACAAATTAATTACCTACGACATCCATGGAAGTATAAAAAATGTGCAACATTTGAAATCATTGGCAACATGGTTTTGCGATTTTTGGGTCCAATCTTCCTTTCCTCCGGAATCAAGCAAGGCAAAATAAACTAATCATTGCGGTAAAGATCCCCTGCCATACAGGAATACATGTATGGCAGTAGATCTCTACCACAGTGAAGTTGCTGCATAGCACTTTATAACCAGTGGTCGTTGATAATGACTTATTTAGCCTGTGCCCTGTCGAGCTGATTTTGGTTTCAGCCAGTTTCGGTTTTAATTTCGGTTTCGGTCGCTCCGAAACTCATGTGTTCGTGAATTATTTTGTATCTGTTAGCAAGTTTTTATACTGTCTGGAACTTGCCTAGGTTTTTATTTAATTACACTATATGTATTACATAGGTAGTTACAAAATAAAAAATTTAATTTTTGCACAAATATATAAATTTTAAAGTTTTTTTTTTTGTGTACAGTAAATTATTAAATAAACAAATGAATAAAATAGTTACCTTCGTACTTCGAACGTAGTTATTGTTTACTAGCTTCCGTCCGCGACTTCATCCGCGTAAAATATAGCCTATAGCCTTCCTCGTTAAATGGGATATCTAATACTAAAAGAATTTTTCAAATCGGACAAGTAGTTTTTGAGATTAGCGCGTTCAAACAAACAAACCCTTCAGCTTGTAATATTAGTATGGATGAACTAGCTACGTATGTATGTAAGTAGGTATGACTATAAAAATATGGGTTAAAGTACAATCGATTTAAGTACCAATAGAAAT
Organism: Calephelis virginiensis; assembly: GCA_002245475.1. NCBI lineage: Eukaryota > Metazoa > Arthropoda > Insecta > Lepidoptera > Riodinidae > Calephelis > Calephelis virginiensis. Next base: position 60,857 of record NJDC01004089.1, read on the forward strand.
TTGTACATGTTCAGCCGGAACCAAAACTTACTGCATGGCCGAAAGTTCGGCTTTTGGTTTCGGTTTCGGCTGAAAAACCAATTTCGGTTTGACACTAATTAATGCTGAAGATTGGATGATTTTAAGATCACATAGATCCAAAACATCCTCACTGGATGTATAATCCACGTCCACCCTGTATTAATGATTTCCTAAAAGTGTACATCTTGTCAAGAAATACAGGTTGTATAATATTTGGCATCAAAGGCTCATATCTACCGCAACACATGCTGTATATCTGGCATTAAATTTGGGCGGCGGCCAAATGCAATGCTCATATATTATGTTGACTATGCAGTGCAATAGGAAATGCTTGTGTCCATTGTCTTAGGACGACGTTCTTACAATACTGAACAAAAAAAATACTATTTCTGCGAAATTTCAGTTTCTATTCACTATTATGTTGACCAAAATGCTGGTGGAGAACACCAATGGGTTCTAAGATTGTCTCTTGTATAAACGCAGTCTAAGCTGCTTTAGAGTGATTTTCGACGTATATTTCTCAACAAAAGAAAATCCTTATTTGCTTAAAATATCTAATGTTAATGTTTAAGACTTTATCGATAGTCGAAATCTTTTATAAAACTGAGAGTTAATAGTACATCGCAATTTCATCATTGTGTAGCTAAAGATTTGTTTAAAAAGACTGGATTCTGCTTTTTTATGATATTGGGGGGCAAACAAGCAGACGGATTTCCTGATGGTAAGAAATTTACGCCGCTTAGAGACACCAAAGGTGGTATTGGTGCGTTGCCAGCCTAAGGTTAGGGTCATAGGCCTACAGCAAAAGTAAGTTTACCGGCCACCTTATCCTTCTAACCGGAAAACGTCAACGGCAAGCACTGATGTTATGGCGGCAGAAATAGGTAAGGTGGTGATACCAATCCGGTCGAGTCGCTGCAAAACTCTAGCACCTAGGTTTTTTTTTTACTTGCGCTCTGTTAGTTGCTGCTTATTTTTCCACTACAAAAGGCTGATCTTATCTACTGGTAGAATTAGGCCTACTAGAGTTTGGTTGCTAAGATGTTTTTATTAATCGTTGAAAAATAATAGTGGTTTGTTGATAATCGTTGCCTTTTATCCTATCTTAGATAGGTTATTTGCAATCGCAAATCGTTGTAGCTAATGGGACGGTGATAGAGTGCTGTGTAGCGACTCACCCAGATTCACGTCACCACTGCTGTACTTATTCGTGACAATATAACATCAGTTGTCGCTATTATCATTATACGTGTTGGAGGGTAGCTGGTACGCTTGCGCACATGGCCTTAGAATTTAGTAATGAAGTAATGTTGATTAAGTGACATCGGTTGTCAATAGGTGATGATTGTCTCTTATCGTTAGGAGAACCAAACATATGTTTGTTATATATTATTGTTATATATTATAGCTCAGTGTATAGTTAATAAAGAGTTTTAACGGGAACGTTTTTTGGAATGTCGTATGGTAATGGAAACGCGACATCCACACACAGAGTAAATACAGACCTCTAGAGTACTCTGTGATTGAAGCATGTTACATGTCCGGTGCGGGTCCATTCCCCCAAAATGCATGGATTTGGGTTACATACACGCTGCATCGACGGTTCTTTGTGCGTACCGTGACACAGTGTAGATGAGTCAGCTAGGAAATAATTTGGCAGTAGGTGGTATTTTGCCATTTGAAGCGGTAGTGAAGCGTTAAGTTTCCCAACCGTTAGTAAGCAGTTCGCCATCTAACGGTACACTTTACTTTTTACGGCTCGTTCACCGCGTTGCGCATCTTAATTATTGTATATTTCAATATGTCCGAAAATTTGTCTCCTTGATTTCCATTTAAAGTCATAAAACATTGTAATGAAACAATTAGTAATAGGACATTAGCCAGAACATTCTCATGCTATTTGCTTGACAAACATTTTTGAACCTGTTGGTCTCTTGTTGCATAATAGACCACGATTAAAAATCTTCTAGTGGTATATTCTGTTATTTTTAGACTGTGTTTTATTTTTCACCATCGAAAAGGTAATACGTTTATGTACTGCAAAATTTAATTTTTGTGATATAAAGTATCTTCACGCCCATATCCCCGAAGAAGTAGGTAGAGGCACAACCAGGGCACCCACGACTACTGCCAAGACTAGCCGAAGACACTAAGTCCCACAATTTAATAGGTGGCAAGCCTATTGTCAACCGGGCACATTTCCAATCCCGAGCAACTTTTTTTTTATTAGAAAATTGGAAAAAACCGGTTTTCTTTTTGCTGCCCGACCCGTGATTCGAACCCGGGACCTCAAGCAGACTATTCCCCAAAGTTTTTAAGAAAAAAATACCATACTTAAGCATGGAGCCCACTACCTTCATACCTATCACGGTTTGTGATAAAAAATCGACGACTTCATAGTCTGCTAGTAAAATAACCTAGTAAGTAACTAAAAAGTGAGTAACTAAGTAAAAACTAAGTATCTTCACGGCCGTATATTTGGAGAGGCAAGTTGCTACAAAGCGTTCTACCACCAGTGGTCGCGTTGGTAATGACTAACATAACCTATGCTCGCCTATTACGAGGTACCTGAAAGGGAGGCAGATACTTTACAACTAAGCTGGTCTGATGATGGACCTCGAAGATAAGAGACGTGACCCTAGAGTTAAGTCATTGAGTTTGACTCGATAGATTCGTCTTAATTAGATCTGTTCATATTTTCTGACGAAGAGGACTTGATGACAAGGACTTAATGAAAGAATTGAGAGTTCTAAAGTTACGGCATTACGTTTTGTAATCATCGGCATTCACTAATAGTCCAAACTTAATTAAAAACTTATTTTTAAGGTGTCTAGTTCATAAAATGCCACCTCTTTTTGCTGTTTCAATTTTAGCACTATTTCCGTGATTACGATACATTTTCACATTTTAAAGAAAATAGCAATATGGTTACATTGGACAGAATTTGAAACTGCGTCTTCCCGTCTTTCGCTGATAATTATTCTAATTGAACTATTGAGTGTTTTAATAGTCCTGTGGTGAAACTTTCAATCACTTTCTTGAGAGTACGTTGGTGATTATGTTCTACAGCTAAACAGGTCTGTATAAAACTATAAAATAAGTTCATTATTGTTTTTAGATATTTGAATGTTAGCATATTTACGTGCTTGTGATTTTACAATTTTTAAAAACAAAAATTCACTCCAGTAATAGCTTTTCGGTTGTGAGATATTAGTAGATCCATTGTAATTAAAATATATTTAAGACTAGCTGTCCCGGCGAACTTCGTTCTACCCATTGAGTTTGTATGTAAAAAATTTAAATGTGGAAATATGGAAAAATTAAACTCCTACTTTCCTCGAAGTTTTTCCCTTTTACCTCTTACCTTTCCTGGACTAGAACAAATAATTCAAAATCAAAATTAGCCAAATCGGTTTAGCTGTTTTCGAGTTAAAGCGATACTAACGAACAGCAATTGATTTATATAAAGAGAGATTTTATGAGCACCATTTTCGCATCATTTACATCTACACATTCATTCCTCCTCGCGGATACATTAGATTTACAAAAGAGTGGTCACAAATTTATAATTTTTGTAATGAATGTGACTGTAATCATCAAACAACGCCACACAAAGGACGACGAAATTAAAAAAAGAACAGTAATTAATAAAAAAAATAAAAAAATGTTACAAGAGATAATAAACAAAACATTGAAACCACCAACTAAGTTTACACAACCACCAAGAGTCATTGTAATCTACATGATCAAATAAACAGGTTCATTCTCATTTATTATAATATAATATATAATAACATTTAGATATGTTTATTATTATATATTATTACTATAAACAAACTAAGGACTGTAGGTATAGATTAATATTCGGACAACTTAATTCTACAAAAATCAATTCGGTTTCACTTGAATTAGAAAGCATTACGTCATTTGATAGATTTGTTGTGCTAAACTACAAAATCATGGACCGCGATTCATTTATTATTTTTCCTGGAGGCACAGTAGTTTTCCCGCCAAGATGAGAAAAGCGAAACGTGAGGATGCTACCGCCTTTCTCAAAACGTTTCGTAGATATTTGAAACCTTATACCTTTGATTAAGATTATACCAGTTATTTAATATTTCTTTCTTCACTAGAACAAAATTATTGCCATACAAAGTGTCTGAAAGTACACAATTTGCCTCTATAATCTATACCAGAGTCTATAAATATAAAAATCAATTGCTGTTCGTTAGTCTCTCTAAAAATTGAGAACGGCAGAACTGACTTGCCCAATTTTGGTTTTGAATTATTTGTTCAAGTCCAGGGAAAGTTTAAAAGATAAGGAAAAGGAAAAAAAACTGCGAGGAAACTAGGTAAAACAACATTTTATGTTTTTCTATACAAACAACGGATGGAAGGAAGCTTGCCAGGATAACTAGTCTATACATATAATAAATCTGAAGAAGGGTCAATTCTATACATTGAAAGTATTAAAAAAATAAATAGCAAGGGGGTGTTACTGAATACAAACCCAAATATGTGATTAAAAAATGTTTTGTCTGTCTGTCTGTATGTTCAAGCATCACGTGAAAACTAACGGTTCGATTTCGATGAAACTTGGTATAATCATACCTTATCATCCTGGGCATAAAATGGGATACTTTTTATCCTGGAAAAATACGTAGAAAAAAAAGATCTCAATTTTTCAGTGTTATCACGCGAAGACCCACATCCGCGCAGACGAAGTCGTGGGCGGAAGCTAGTATTAAATAATATCTGAATGACCTAAATCGGACTACTCTGTATAAAGTTATAGGTTCTCATAAATAAAAACTTAAAAAACACGTCAAATTGAGGACTTCCTCTGTTATTTCGTCGGTTGAAAACAAGAAAAAATATACCAAATCAATCAAATTCTAAAATTCTTTAGAGAAGTTCGGAATATTCTTTGTGATTCAGAAATGTGTGCTAAATCCAGGCTATGTGCATTCGGTAGTATTTCAAAGGGTTTTTGTTTGAAAATCTGGATTTCCGCTGGAATTTATGTTGCAGCTGTATGTTTACTCCCTCTGAATACAGGGTTGGCTACAAACATGAAAACATGTTCTTGTACGAACTCTTGCATTGTTTAACCTAATTATAATTATTAAGTGATGTAGTGCCAGTGATTTTAAATATATGAAAAATTTCCTCTTCAATCACTTTATCTGTCAACGAATGCATATGAAAATCTGTTGCGTAGTTTTAAAGATTGAAGCATACAAAGGGACATAGGGACAGAGGAAGCGACTTTGTCTTATATTATGTAGTGATACATAATGTAGTTTCACCAAGTACCAAGGATGGAAAAAATTAACATAAAACATGTTTTTAAATATAGTATCGGTTTTACATCGTCTGTGTATTACTATCTATCTATCTGGTTTCTTTGTCTACTTATGTATGATTTTTACCAGGTACACGAAGTTATAAAAGTAGACAAATCGCTTCTGTGGTCTAGCGGTTCAGTTGTTGGACTTGACTGCATAAGGTCCCGGGTTCGAATCACGGGTCGGCCAACAGAAAAAAAATTGGGTTTTTGCAATTTTCTAATAAAAAAAATATTGCTTGGGATTGGAAATGTGCCCGGTTGGTGATAGGTTTGCCACCTATCACATTGTGGGACTTAGTGTCTTCGGCTAGTCGTGGGAGCCCTGGTTGTGCCTCTGCCTACCTCTTCGGGGATACGGGCGTGAAGACACTTTTTTTTTAAAGTAGACAAATTTCCGAACACCGAAAATACGAGTCCCCGTACTGGCCTGAGACTTCTGTGTACAGTAGCCCATCTGCCTTTCTACCTAATAGCTAGTAAGAGGCGGACATAGGTATAATTTCTCACGGTGGGTATCCATTGCCTTTTTATGAAAGATTTCAAATGCGTTCCCACCACTGCACAGTGAGGTAGATGAAGAGGTTTATAGTTGGTATTGCGACATCAGCGAATCCCACATTCAGGCCAGTCCACACAGCCCGGTCGTGCAGGCATTCTTTCTACGTGTACGAAAAAAGGTTTCCATTACCTCATATATTTGTGCCGCCGTAATGACACTATCATTTTACGGCCTAAAAAGAAAAAAATTGGCAAGACTTGAACGATATGCCTAAATCCTCTGCCCACCACATGTTATTATATTCTACGGTCCACCAGCACAAGCAATTTGTGCTCGTGTTTTATCCGAGAGTGGTACAAAAAGTTTCCAATACGGACATGTTCATAGGAAAAACGTAACGAATGTGGAGGCTGGCTGGGCAAGTCTGCAGGAATATTTACTAGTATCTTCATGTCAATATCCCCAAAGGGGTAAGCCAGGCACAACTCGGGCACCAAAGACTAGCCGAAGCTACTAAGTCCCAGAATGTGATAGATGCCAGCCTATCACAAACCGGGCACAACCTGGCAACATTATTTTTATTAGAAAATTAAAAATACAAACTTTCAATTTTTTAGTTACTCGACCCGGGGATCGAACCGGGGACCTCAAAAAGTCAAGTCCGACGCCGGACCGCTTGACCACAGAGGCAACATACTACTCAATACTCTCTGCCTACCCAGCAAGGGACGTACTGTGAAGATAAATATGTATACAAACTAGTAATAGTGTTTTGTATAAACGTACAATTATTAGTTACAAAATTAAGTGAATTCTATTAGGCATAGACGATGAAAACTATCAAATTTTTTCACCATTGTTTTTCATGTTTAAGTATTAGCTTTTATTAAGTAGCAATGAGTATCTACGAAAAGCCATTAACCCCCTTATATTGAAATTTGGCCAGTCACATCAAAGCAATAATAATAATAATCTCTTTATTATACACAAAACGTTATCACAAACATGAAAACAAAGATAATATACAGTACAATATGCGAGCTTATCTCCAGCAACAGAGATTTCTACCAGCTGACCCGGGAAAAGGAAAAACATAAACGATTTGTTGACTATGAAATATTTAAATAAATATATACATAAACACATATATGACATACATGAACATAAACATACGTAGATAATATAAACATATATAAGTATACATAACTATATACATAACTGGAAATTCAAAGAAAAAACAGATAACAATTTAAAAAAAATCAAGTTTGTGAGAGATTGTGCTCTTTAAGGGTCTTTAAAAGGGTCTTATATAAAAGACAGAGTTAATGAAAATTACGACATATGCGTATAGGAAGCTACCCTAACGTAGCCCTGTAACTCGAGACATAATCAAATATTTTTGAGCCAATAGATAAATCTAATGCAAAGATTTTGAAGTCTTTCTAATTTGTTAAGTAGTTCTTCAGTAACGTCAAGGAAACATGTGTTGGCATAATCTATAAAAGGAAAAATAAGGGTATGTATAAATGAAATTTTCGTTGTAAGGGGAAGGAAATTTTGGAGGAGCTTAAGAGAATGAAAAGCATGATGAACCTTTTTACTTATATTGTTAACATGAAGATTCCAAGAGAAATTGAAATTGTGTATAGATTGAAAAACATATTTGGAGTTTCCTGAACTGAAAATCCGATACCAAAACGCACACATCCAACAATGAAGAACTACAGAGGCGATTCCAGTATTTATAAGGGTGCTATTATTATAATCTATTTTCCCTGTGTTGGTCCGGGCTCCTTTGCAGAATACACCATCTGCCTTCCTTCCAGCTTGTAAAAGGCGAGCACAGGCTTACCGTCACTAACACCGTGACATTTGACTAGGTGGTAGTGTTTCGCAGCGACTTACCCGGAATGGTACCACCGCCTTACCTATTCCTGCCGCCATAACGTCATAACGTGTTCCGGTTTGGAGAGTAAGGTAGCCGGTAGACTTACTTTTGCTCGAGACCTAACATCCCGGCCTCAGGTTGGCAACCCACCATAACCACCTTTGGTGTCTCTAGGCGGCGTGAATTTCTTAACATCAAGAAATCTGTCTGCTTGTTTGCCTTCCAATATCATAAAAAAAATCTCCAATTTGTGTTTTACTGTATTGGCAACCCTGGCTCTATGTGCTTCCCACAGGACATTTGTTGTCTTTGCAAATAGTTTGGTATTTGCTATAGCTGAGTGAGTAAACCCTACCACATGTTACTAAAAACATAACCAGAATGTTGCGACCAAAACACTATAAATTCTAAATGTTCCAGTTTTTATCTGCGTAATATGTAAGCGAAGTAAAACTGTAAACAACCTCATTAGATATTGACATTAAATTATACAAAGAGGTTGAGTATTACCTCGATTTCCCTGAGCTCACATTGTCAAATAAAGACCAAAACGTAATGAACCATTTCAGAAATACAATATTTAAAAATACAAGCAGAATTTTTAAAATCGTTTCACAACTGACTAAGAAATCGGTCAACATAACCACTCAAAAATATTTTGGAATAGAACCTTCTCTTTTTTGAAAGCTATTATAATTAAAGCTTGGTTTTTAAGGCAATAGACAGCGACGTAAGCGAGCCTCTCGGCTTTCCTGATGGTAATAGACAACCGTGGCCTATAGAAGCACGACTAATGTGACCATACGTCTCGATTTGAGCAGGATGGTCCAGCAGGTTGTCTGTCAGGCTGTCCCCAATAAGAGCAAAAATACCCCGCTTTACATTGACAAACTTACCTGTACTAGGTATATCCCTATTGGTACTGTAATAACATGTTTTCCGTATTTAAAATCTTAGAGTATCGCAAACATAAATGTTAAATGCCCGAAAAACTTGTAATCTTTAAAATATCAGTTTACGAAATTATGTTTTAATATCGTAAACCTTACCAGTAAAACTTTGCATTTAACATTATACTAGTTTCTACAATTACACATAGGTATACATAAATTTAAAATTAAAAACACCTCCGACACAAGAACTTAATTTCCCTTTAAAAATTAAAAAAATATCCCCGTATATTTGCAGACACCCGGTTAATCTCCCAATTTTCATCCCCCACAACTTTTAAATGGCTCAACCAATTTTCATCAAACTTGTCTAAGAACACTTGCACTCAAGTTACCTTTAATACAAAAAAGACTAAATTGAAATCACTGCATTCGTTTGGGAGTTTTAATGCCATAGACAGACAGACACACAGACAGACACGTCAAACTTATAACACCCCTCTTTTTGCGTCGGGGGTCAAAAATACTATAAGTAAGCATCCCGCTCTGAGACAAAAATAAAATGGTGACGGTAAGCATGACCCCCCGGAAACTGTAAAAAAAGTAAATAAATGATTATAATTATTCTATGAACATTGAAATAATTAAAACTGCCATCTAATAATGATATTTTTCTAAATGAGCAGTATCAAAAATATCCATACCTTTTTTTCCCCAAAAATATTTTTTACTGTTTCCGAGTAGGTACGTGTTTAAAGTGGATCTGGTCCTTAACAGAGCCACTTATAACGCGGATTATTTCATAATCTACACACACACAGACACATGCATACGAATGATTCCGGCGATTGGAACTGGATCAATTGGAACCGCGATCCCAGTCGCCGGATTGATTTAATTTAATTTTTTACCCAGTGACTGGGACCATTAAAATTAATTAAGAAGACCTTAGTGTTCAATTCAAAACTAGTGCAGTCAAACGAAAAAATGTTTAAGGGGCCATGTATGCTAAAATACGTCAGCAATATACGGTTTATACAAAGCAATTATGGATCTTGGCGACAAAAATACACAAGATTAACATTAATATGCTTTATAAGACTACTGTTTCCAAAACACGATTCATTTCACTTTGCTCGATAGCAAAAAATCAAAACTTAACCCTTTTTTGAAAGCAAAACCCAACTGTCTACTTCTTTCTTTCTTTAAGTTTTGGCCTTCACGCTAGTATTTAGCCATTAGTCAAGTAGAAATTTGCATCAAATTTAATATTAATTTCAATTAATTTTAATTAGTCATCAGTCGTAAGTCGTCAATAAGTCATGTCAGGCTCTTGGGTAAAGCGGTGGCCTTTTTACACAAGCTCATGTAACGAGATTTGGCGGCAACGAGAAAATATACGATACGCTAATTTCTTTATGATTATTTCATTTGTGCACTTTTACTGAACAAAATTTGTACAAAATGCCACCAAAATTGACTAATTTCACTCAATATTAACACGAAATTCAATAATTATGAAAAAAACTTCGACCATCTTTTCTCTCGATGGCGCCAAAACTCAACTGTCTACTTCAATTATGAAAATATCGACACCAGATTTAACGTAAACATAGATAAGTATTATACCTAAAAGATAACTGTTTCAGTTTTTATATTTTTTTTCAAATTACATTTATAGTGTCAAAAATAGTGATTTGGCGCTTAAGACATTTACTTTAGAGCGCAATATTTCATAGTAATCATGGAACGGGGGAGTGCGCTGATTGGCTCTTCTAGTTGACTAAGTATGAGGCCTTAACATAATAGAAAAAAATTTGGATTCAAAAGCATCATTTATTTAAATATTTTTAATATAATCACAATGTGATGGTTCTTTTTATTTTGAATATTATTTCGAATAAATATACTCAAAAATCCTACAAAGAAATAATTAACGATATCACACAATAAACAACATGTAAATAATAAAATAAATAACAGCCGTAAAGGAGTTATAACATACTTAATTAATTTATTTAATTCTAATATAATATGCAACATACAAAATCATAGTTAATGATCAGTCTTAATGATTACTTAGATAATATATTTTGTACTTTTTTTTTGTTTGTTTTTGGTTTTTCATGTAAACCGATTTGGCTGTAAGAAATCTATTTATAGGATACGTTCGCATTTTGTGTTAATTCCTTTTAACATTCTGTGTACAATAAGGAATTCAATAATAATAATAGTAATAATAATATTTTGTTTATATTTTTGCTATTAAAAGAAGTAAGAAGTTTCTTTGCAATTTACTGAAAAGCGCCATCTTACGATGTGATAGTTCACATAGCTGGATTCTAGGTACACAATTTAAGGTACACAACTAGTACAAGTACTATGATATAGATGTCGTTAAATTAAAACGTAACAATTTCTTAGTATTTTAGTCTTGTATCCGGTTCCATGTCAATGTGGCCGAGTATTTTACTTGACCTCTGAAAATCTTTATTAAAGCAATGTCCAAACATGAAATATATTTCATTTAATTATTCAATACATAATATTATATATATTAAATTGATTGGAACGACATCTTATAATTTGAATAGTACCTACGTCATATTAACTCTCACTAATTGACAATTTAGTTCAAAAAGCTGGTAAAAGATGGCACTACCAAATAATAATGTAGAAGTTTTAATTAAAACAAAATATTAATTCAAATTAGGTGAGTTGTTATTATAGTAATATTTAATCAATTATTATACATCTATATTACTATACGCACATTATATAATTATATAAAAATTAACACAAAAAATAAAGTGCTAATTTTTAATACCTATATTTTACTGTTAGTAAGGGAATAGGTTTCGTTTTATGAAAATTATTATAATTTATTTGTACTCACGTCCGTTGTTTCGCCCACGGATTAGGCGCGCTTATAAAAAAATTTAAGGAATATTTGTTGCCAATCATACTTGAACAATATTAATGAAACATAATTTATAATATACATAATGTTAAATATCCATAAATTGTGAACAATAATACGTTTATTCATTGCAGATATTTATATTTTCCTAACATGTATAGTTTTATTATTTCTTGCGGAACATCTGTGGTGTAACCCTCCCTGACCGAATTCGTAACAGTGAGATCCGAGAGAGAGTAGGATTAAAATAAAAGTTGGTATTAAAATGAAAAAAAAAATCCGTTGTTGTGCATCAAGCCAGGCAGACCAACCCCGTAAGGGACTTGGTATGAACACCTATAATATGTTTCTATGTTTATTATTCTCGACCGCCTCGTTGGTCGAGTGGCTAGCGTACACGCATAACTGCACCGATCAACCACGAGGCTCGGGTTCGATTCCCGATGGGGGCAGGCATTTGAGTGATGAACAATTATATGTCTGCATTTCCGGGTCCGGGTGTTTATTACATTTATTCTAGTATCTATATAAGTATTTCTATATATTCGTATCGTTGACTAACACCCATAACACAAACATATCATTTGCTTACTTTGGGGCTAGACTTAATTTTGTGTAACTTGTAAAGAGATATTTATTTAATTTATTAATTTATTATTATTTCTTGCTTTTACTCATATTATCCTAATCGTTATTTTTATGTGAGAATAAAACTTAGGTATCTGGTAGGTTACAACTGTTTATATTCCGACATTTTTGTTAAGATAGATACATCCTAGGTCAGGGATTCCCTAACTTATCTGTACTGTGACGCCCTTAAGACGTGTTATTTTTTAACAACGCCCCTTAACCTACTCAGTATCAGAGGGGGTCAAATACTTACCATTTATAGTACAAGGCCTATTTTTAACGACTCCTCTTGACTTAGCTCGCACATGGTCCAAAATACCAGCTGTTATAATAAGTACACGTTTAGCAACTGGTTCCTAAACTCGGATAACTCACTCGACTCGGTCGTATTAACACGCGACGCCCCTGGGCAATGCCACGACGCTCCAGGGCGTCGCGACAAACAGTTTGGGAAGCCCTGTTCTAGGTATTGAATTACAAGTACAAGCACAAGTTTTCCATACATTAAGAAAAAAAGTGTTTTGTATTGTCCTTTTATAATATGCTGGTGATAATTAAAAAATGATGCTGTTTGAGAAATAGAGAAACTTGTAAAGCATCATACTATTATTTGAACTGTTTTAAGTGGCTTATGTGTTTATGAAATTAATAGTATTAATATTAAAATAACTATATCTAGGACTAGGTAAAAATTTAAAGGTCTTCAAAACTTACGGGTAATGTAGAGAAGCTAGGCTAGTCGCAAGGATATCTACCACATTCAGTTCAACTTTAAATAATCTCTTGGTGAAAACAAAATTGTTGGCCTTTAAACCAACAACTTCTGTGAACTTGGCCCATGTAGTTTCATTTATCTGTAATATATAAGAAAGTTGTGTTAGTTACACTATTCATAACTCAAGAACGGCTGCACCGAATTGGCTGAAAATTATTAGGGAGGTAGCTTAGAACCAAAAGACGAATAAATTATACTTTATCCCGTTCCACTGTGAGGAAACATAATAATAATTGAAAAAACAAAATTTTAATTTTTTCCATGCAATTTGAACGCGAAAAACGAAGTTCGCTGAAACAGCTAGTAAATTATAACAACTCCTTAGCCGTCTTATTAATAATTAACGTAGACTAATATAAGAGTAAAATTAAGTTGATATCATAGTCTGTATTACATTGTAATAAAGACTATAATACTGGGCTAAACTCTGGAGTATTTTACTCCCTGATTATTAATGACTAGCCGTCTGATTAATAATTAATAAATGTGGTGTAGGGTAGGTGTAAGATTAAGTTGATATTATAGGCTATATTGCATTGTAATAAAGACTATAATACCAGGTTAAACCTTGGAGTACTTTACTCCGTGTTTATTAATAAGGCAGTAGCTGTTTAAGCGTGGACTAGTGAAATTTACAGAAACTTTCGAATACATGTCTAACATTCTTAGCGATAAAAATCATAGACGTTTTGATAGATTATGTTTTTATTTATCAACTAGATGTCCCGGCGAACTTAGTTCCACCCATTTAATTTGTATGGGAAAAATAAAGTTTTGTTTTTCCCATTTTCCCTGCAATTTTCCAGGTTTTTTTTCATTAAAACCTTTCTTCTGGCAACAGCTAACACAATAAAGAAATAACTATCCAAATCGGTTCAGTAGCTCGGAAGTTATGCGCTTACCAATACATAATTATATATTAAAAAAGATTACTAGCTACTTGTTACTTATGGTCACCATTTGGTTGCAGTTTTAAGAATAAACTCACACCAAAGTCTTACCATCCCAGACTCAGGTTGGCAACGCACCTTTACAATATTCATCGCATGGATAGACGATATGTATTTTTTTGCGATTGGAAACTGTTTATCGCCCAATTCTAATAAAAATAGCTGCCAGATAGGTGTCCAGGCAAAGAGGCCCTTAGTTAATCTCTAACTAGGCGTAAAATATGATTACATAACGAGAAACCAGTTTAAATACTAATAAATTTTATTTTAATGGCGGTCTGATCTAGGGCTATCTCTCGATGCCTTTTTGCTTCTCATCTTTTTGCTCTATTTTGTAGAAGGTTTTAGGGTTGCCAATCTGCTGATTTAAGTTAATTTAGAAAATGTTTTCGTGAATAATATTTAATAACAACGTGTTGCCTACCAAACTTCGACATTAATGACGTTTAAAAAAACATTATAATTAAAAATATTTATCACAAATAAATTGAAAAAAGCCGACGTTCGCAACCGAAGTTCGCAAAGTTCGCAAATAGTTTACAGTGGCGAAAACATATTTTTTTCTATTTTAATTTGAATAATGAATTTTAATTGTATGATTATAAATAAAATGCAACATTTATTTTATAACTACCATCGATAACCAAAATGATCAGAAATGTTAATATTTACACATCGTTACAAAAAAAATGTAATTAATTTGTAAGTAGGTACACAGTATCATTTTTCTTTTAAAGAGACTATTTAATTTTCATACTGCCTATACCTACCTACTGCATTTTTATTCACTTCTGATAGTTTCTGGTTTATTTTTTATAGAATATTATATCGACTATCGAAAACGCACACCGTTGTCGTGATGGCAAGAAATAGCTGTTTAAAAGTCTGTCGCTGTTCATTTGGTCAGTTGGTCACGCAATTCCGCCGGCAACCTTGTCTTTCAGATTGGTAGGGTAGTAGATTCCTTTCCCCCAATATCCCAAGCCTTGTCATGGCGTGGGAGCTTAGTATTTGGAGTCAGGCAGAACCGCGATGAAACCAATTAGACCAGGACGGTTTCTCGACAGTATCCCTTTCTGCCGCAGAGGCGACACGAGGAGTCGGCAAGGCGATGGGCCGTTTGGTTGGCAGTTGAGTTGAAGTTCTGCCTCTGCCTCTGCATGTGTTAGTACACGGAGATACGATACGCACTTAACCAGGGTCTCAGTGGCGACAGACTTTCCCGTACTTGTCACGAGCCCATAACTGGGCAGGCAAGTTGAGGAGCCTACCTACTTCCTCGGGAAAGTCTGTCGCCACTGAGACCCTGGTTAAGTGCGTATCGTATCTCTGTGTACTCACACATGCAACCCCTGTTGAGTGGGGTCGCATGGAAGGGGATTGTGAGATCCAGCGCCACTGGAGCACTGAATAGGTTACATATAACATGTTCGATAGTATCAGCCTCCCTCGCAAGGGGCTTGGCATGACGATGTGTATGATATCCATTATACACAGGCGACCTGAACTAACACGGGAAAATGGTGTGTGTATTATTAAAGATGTCGTTGATTTATTTCACTCTCAGGTTGGCAACGCAATACCTTGTTTTATGTCTTACGACGTAACTTCTACCATCAAATTTTTTATTTTGCCATTCAACACTGTTAAAAGTATATACCTACACTGGTAAAATACGAGGGTAATTGCAATAATATTTTATGAGTGGCAACCCTAACATCTGCAAATGATAGCGGTCCATATGAACATGAATTATCACTTGCACACGAAAGTGAAATGATTTATCCTGCACTTTCACTGTGGAATCACCGCGTTCTGCGGAAAGGGTCTACCATTCACAAAGCATTTAGTATATTATAAGGTCTCTTAAATACTCTCTAGTGTTACATAAATTTTATACATTACATATTTGACCGCTTCATTGGTCGAGTGGTTAGCGTATACAGAAATTGTCCTATTAATTAACGCGGCGTAAATTACTCCATGGTTTAACCACGGATTGTGGTCCTTATTACAATGTGGTACAGACTATATTATCAACTTAATCTTACACCGACCTTAGTCCATGTTTATTAATAATACGTCTAATGTCACTGATCTGTAAGGTTCGGCTTTGATGTCCGACAGATTATTTTTTTATGATATTGGAAGGCAAACAAGCAGACGGATTTCCTGATGTTAAGATATTCACGCCGCCTAGAGACACCAAAGGTGGTAATGGTGCGTTGCCACCCTGAGGCTGGGATGTTAGGCCTCGAGCAAAAGTAAGTTTACTGGCTACCTTACCCTCCGAACAGGAACACGTCATGACGTTATGACGGCAGGAATACGTAAGGCGGTTGTACCAATCCGGGCGAGTCGCTGCTAAGCTCTACCATCTAGTCAGATGTCACGGTGTTAGTGACGGTGAGTCTATGCTCGCCTTTTACGTGATGCCTGGCAAGGAAGGCAGATGGTATAATGACTGGATAAATTTGACATCAAATTTTTTTTGTCTTTTTAGTCTGTGTGGTCTAGCGGTTCAGGTGTTGGACTTGACTGCATGGGGTCCCGGGTTCGAATCCCGGGTCGGGCAACAAGAAGAAAATTTGAGTTTTCCGATTTTCTAATTAAAAAAAAAATGTTGCTCGGGATTGGATATGTGCCCGGTTGGCGATAGGCTTGCCACCTATCACATTGTGGGACTTAGTGTCTTCGGCTAGTCGTGGGTACCCAGGTTGTGCCTCTGCCTACTCCTTCTGGCATATGGGCGTGAAGATACTTATGTTAAAAATTTGTCTGAAAAATATCGACTTGATGACAAAAGATAATTGCCATTTTTGAGTGCGACCTTAATTCTTATGAAATGAAATGGAAAATATTGGAGAAATGGAGTGTTACAAAGATGTCACAAAATTATTTAGATGTTCCAAGATATTCTACCAACTTGTGTTGTGCAAATATTTAAAAAGGTTGTATAAAATTACATACATATCTTTACGTCAATTCCTTTACGAGGTAGGCAGAGAAAGTCGAGTGCCTGACTTTTCATACAAACACGCCGATTTCGGAGACTCTTGTCACCACCCCCGGATAATATCCGAGTGATCTGATCGTGGAATGTCAACCTTGGTCTCTCCGGGTACCTACATCCATCCACATTCGCATTGTATATCTGATTTGTCAATCTTTTATCTGTCATTATTTCCACATGACCGAACCAGCGGACTGCAGAGCATGCTCTTTCGCATTTCAACACCAACAGTTTCTTTCAATCCTACTCTTTCTTGGATCTCACTACGAATGCCATCAGTGAGCGTTACACAACAGATTTTCCGTAGCGCTCCCATTTCGACCGCATTAATCCTTCTTTCATGCTTTTTCTGACATACCCAACTTTCGCTTCCATACAATAACGTTGGGATAAGCACAGAATTATACAAAGCGAGTCTAGCTTTTTTACTCAAAAGCTCGCTTTGAAATAGCTTACCCAAGGCTCCATTCACATTTCACACAATTCCCTGCACACACTCTCCTCTCTACATCCGCGGTGTACCTCCATCCCAGCTAAAAGCACAACCAGGATATAAAATTCATTATTTTATTATCTCTATGTAATTAACTATGTACGTAACCTCTATGTACCGTTAACTACCACCGTTTACAAACCTAGCCAGCCAGAAGACGAAACGGCAAAATAAATTTCCCGGCAACCCGGATTATAACCAATCCGCCTCCTATCACTTTTTCCAAACCTTACCAGGCAGTAGAAGAAAAGGCGAAATAAACTTGTTATATAGCTTAGCAAGAAAAATATTAAAACTAGATTTCACTAGCAGATAATGGTGTCGCCAGATGGCAACTTTAAAACAAAAGACTGCTTTTTTAGTGTTAGCATGTAACACTGAAGCAACAAAAACATGGCCGGATTACTATTTTTATTTTAAAAATCGGAATTTAGAAAGTGTATTAAAAGTTAATCAATATTGCGATCAGTTAATTTTCCTCTAACAAGCAATTAAGTTGAAGAACTATTCTAGACGAAAAAAACGTTAACGAGACGTTGTTTGGAAATAAAAAGATCTGGCTACCTCAATCACAAAAGCAATTTCGTTCAAATTACATACAATTGAATTATGAAGACAATTTTTGAAATAAGTACTACATGTAATACAAGATAGCTTGAGTGAAATACAATTTGTCAGAACAAGGTTTCGTCTATTTTTATTTTGAATAAAACAGAGAATAAGTGCAGGGCTCTAGCTTAATAATAAGAGACAACAGTGGCCTTTTATGATTGTATAATAATTTCTTAATTATAACTATATTTAGTACTTACTACAATTTAGTATTGCAATTATTGTATTTGATAATGTAGTGTTTTGAAATGTAAGAAATGTTAAATGTTGAGTTTTTTGACTTTCAAAAAGTTAAGAAGTATTTAAATTATGTGCTTCGGCTATATTCGTCAATCCGAAATCCGAATCGGAAATCCGAATGTATTTTAAAGATATATCTATATGAAGTTGTTATTACATAATCAATCATTTCGCTTAAATTTAGATTAGGTCAGCTAATTTAAAAATAAAAGTATATAGTGTAAAAAGATTAAAAAGTGTAAAACCGAAGCGCATAATTTAAATAGTAGTACTGTATAAAAACATTGTAATTTATACACTATAGATGTTATAGGTGCGGCCGAGGTGTTCGGTCTAATGTCGATTCACCGTCGATCCTACCCTCGGGACTGGCATATGACACAAACACATACTTACGGAGACACTCTCACACACACTCTCTCAAACACGCACACATACACACTTTAATACACACACACAATGTAATTTTTTTTGCAGTTTTAATATTTTTTGTACCAATCCGGGCGAGTCGCTGCGAAATTTTAACACCTAACCTAGCCGAGAAGCTTTCAAATTAGGCCTGATGACACCAAGGTCACAGGATAGCACGCACCTATTACATCAGTGGTATCTACAGTCCATGATTGTCACCTACAACTAGGAGAGCCGTGAGATTGTTCAATGTTCTATTTTTTTATTTTGTTTTTATTTTTTTAAAAAAGTATCTTCACGCCCATATCCCCGAGGGGGTAGGCAGAGGTACAACCAAGGCACCCACGACTAGCCGAAGACACTAAGTCCCACAATGTGATAGGTGGCAAGCCTATCGCCAACCGGGCACATTTCCAATCCCGACCAACATTTTTTTTTTATTAGAAAATTGGAAAAATCCAATTTTCTTTGTGTTGGCCGACCCGGGATTCGAACCCGGGACCTCATGCAGTCAAGTCCAACACCCGGACCGCTAGACCACAGAGGCGATTTTTTTATTTTTTTTAATTATTTTTATTATATATTTTTTTTCTATCAATAAAAATTGGTCGACAGTGAAGATTCGAATATCGAGTCGAAGTCGAAAGATGTAAATGATACAACTATCTATGAAATGAGTCAGTTATGATAACCTATAGTATGTTTGTGTATGTACTAATAACTCATTTACCTTTACCGAAGACTGTATTTTATATTTACTAATCTCTGCTTATACTTGTACTTTTTTTTACTTCACCTATTTTTATACAAATTAATATTCACACTTCAATATTAGTAATATAAACTAGCTGTTGCCTGCGGCTTCACTCGCATTTTCGCAGGAACCCGTTGCGCGATTGGGATTAAAAGTAGCCTATATGTTAATTCAGGTCACAATCTATCTGTGATCCAAACTTCAGACAAATCTGTTCAGCCATTCGAGCGTGAAAGAGTAACAAACATCCATACATACATACTCACAAACTTTCGCATTTATAATATTAATAGGATACGAAAGGGTTGTATTTTTGTCTTTCTTTTAAGTTGTAATATGTGGAGAAGTCAGAAAGGTGATCTAGGCTATCTTTTATCTCGTTATCTTAACGAGTTCCTCAGGGGAAAAAAAACTTTAATATGCGGGCGTACGCACGGGTAAGATCTAACTCTAACCAAAATATTTACACTCCTATTCTAATACATAGAAATACTTACTTAGATACCAGAATAAACTTAATAAACACCCATATTTTTAGAGAAAGAAACACTTGTACTGTTTAAGAAAGTGTTTCTTTCTTTAGAAATATGAATATTTGGAAGTTTTACCAAGCGCCGACGATGGAAAATATCAAATTAATAAACACACATACCTGGAAATGCATACGTCTAAATGTTCATCACACAAATTCCCGCCCCCGTCGAAAATCGAATGCGAGCCTCGCGGCTTACAAACCTAGCTAGCCAGAAGACGAAACGGCAAAACAAATTTTCCGGCAACCCGGATTATAACCAATCCGCCTCCTATCACTTTTTCCAAACCTTACCAGGCAATAGAAGAAAAGGCGAAATAAACTTGTTATATAGCTTAGCAAGAAAAATATTAAAACTAGATTTCACTAGCAGATAATGGTGTCGCCAGATGGCAACTTTAAAACAAAAGACTGCTTTTTCAGTGTTAGCATGTAACACTGAAGCAACAAAAACATGGCCGGATTACTATTTTTATTTTAAAAATCGGAAATTAGAAAGTATATTAAAAGTTAATCAATATTGCGATCAGTTAATTTTCCTCTAACAAGCAATTAAGTTGAAGAACTATTCTAGACGAAAAAAAACGTTAACGAGACGTTGTTTGGAAATAAAAAGATCTGGCTACCTCAATCACAAAAGCAATTTCGTTCAAATTACATACAATTGAATTATGAAGACAATTTTTGAAATAAGTACTAGGTACATGTAATACAAGATAGCTTTAGTGAAATACAATTTGTCAGAACAAGGTTTCGTCTATTTTTATTTTGAATAAAACAAAGAATAAGTGCAGGGCTCTAGCTAAATAATAAGAGACAACAGTGGCCTTTTATGATTGTATAATAATTTCTTAATTATAACTATATTTAGTACTTACTACAATTTAGTATTGCAATTATTGTATTTGATAATGTAGTGTTTTGAAATGTAAGAAATGTTAAATGTTGAGTTTTTTGACTTTCAAAAAGTTAAGAAGTATAGTAGAACTATTTAAATTATGTACTTCGGCTATATTCGTCAATCTTCGGAAATCCGAATGTATTTTAAAGATATATCTATATGAAGTTGTTATTACATAATCAATCATTTCGCTTAAATTTAGATTAGGTCACCTAATTTAAAAATAAAAGTATATAGTGTAAAAAGATTAAAAAGTGTAAAACCGAAGCGCATAATTTAAATAGTAGTACTGCATAAAAACATTGTAATTTATACACCATAGATGTTATAGATGCGGCCGAGGTGTTCGGTCTAATGTCGATTCACCGTCGATCCTACCCTCGGGACTGGCATATGACACAAACACATACTTACGGAGACACTCTCACACACACTCTCTCAAACACGCACACATACACACTTTAATACACACACACACACAATGTAATTTTTTTTGCAGTTTAAATATTTTTTGTACCAATCCGGGCGAGTCGCTGCGAAATTCTACCACCTAACCTAGTCGAGAAGCTTTCAAATTAGGCCTGTTGACACCAAGGTCACAGGATAACACGCACCTATTACATCTGTGGTATCTACAGTCCATGATTGTCACCTACAACTAGGACAGCCGTGAGATTGTTCAATGTTCTATCATCTATAAAATTGGTCGACAGTGAAGATTCGAATATCGAGTCGAAGTCGAAAGATGTAAATGATACAACTATCTATGAAATGAGTCGTTATGTTGTCAAAACTGATCAAATTACTTCTCAAATGGTACAGTTATATAGATAACCTATAGTATGTTTGTGTATGTACTAATAAGTCATTTACCTTTACCGAAGACTGTATTTTATATTTACTAATCTCTACTTATACTTTTACTTTTTTTTACTTCACCTATTTTTGTACAAATTAATATTCACACTTCAATATTAGTAATATAAACTAGCTGTTGCCTGCGGCTTCACTCGCATTTTCGCAGGAACCCGTTGCGCGATTGGGATTAAAAGTAGCCTATATGTTAATTCAGGTCACAATCTATCTGTGATCCAAACTTCAGACAAATCTGTTCAGCCATTCGAGCGTGAAAGAGTAACAAACATCCATACATACATACTCACAAACTTTCGCATTTATAATATTAATAGGA